>JAHWFO010037430.1:3715662-3810105 GCA_023313115.1 Rhysida immarginata
ATTCGAAACTAGTTGGAACTCCTGATGTCCCTCTGTTATACTGTAAGGCCACCACATGTTTAGTTAATAGGAACAATATTATGATCCATCCTTCCACCGATGTAATATAACAACTCGTAACGTGCATAGCTAATTGCTATCAAGAGCAAATTGCTGTTAGGCTTAAGATTATCAATGTCTGAATTCTATACTCTGTCCGACGAAAGAAACATTGGGCGTGTCCAGTTAAATTTCCAATTTCAATTCTTAGCGATTGTTAATTTTACTTAGCAACAATGTCTAACAATTGAAATCAGAAATTTAATTAGACATGCCCAGTTTTTCTTTCGTTGAACAGAGTATAATTAGACTTATTGTTGTCAAAGCTAATTCCAAGTAGCTAATCGCTCGCTTCAACAGTATATGATTATGTAGAAACGCTTCAGCAGTAGTATATGAAGAAATAATCGACGCATACACAGAATGGTTCAACAATTGACGCTCGCTTCATTTAACATTATCGTAGGAATGCTTATGATAATGCTTCGTTATGCATTTATCTGCTTGAATATAAAAATGAATTACAACTCTTTTTTTATTTAACCTATTGGTTCCTCAATTTTATTGTTTAAATTCTAGTTTTTCATTGGTCTCATTATTTAGGTATTTACAATTCAGTTTTCATGTTTATAGAGGGTGATTCTAAAAAACTGTGTATAACTGTAAGCAGTGAACAGAGGTGACCAGAATGAACATTTTCTTTTAATACAATGTGTCCGACTTTGAACACTAACGGCCGTATTCACGACCTAGTAGCAAACCGCGTCTCAAACTGCGTCACTGCAAACTGCGTATAAAATGATACTAGGTTCATATTTTTTGCTGCTATTCACCATTTCTATCTGAGACCGGTTTACAGCTGCTCACTTTTGAGACGGACTTTTTTATAACAACATCTACCATTGGCTCTATAGAGTCACATGACCTCGCTGGCCGGAAGGGAAAAAAAATCTCAGTATTGAATTGCTCAGTCTGCAGCACTCCCTGTGCACGTTTCGTATTATTTTGGAATGGAAACGTTAGAATGTATTGCTTTTCTACACCACTGATATAACTATAATTTGTTTTTGTATTTAATGAACGACAGAATACTTATTTTGGACTCACCTCATCTACAAAAGTTTAGTCGATTTGGCGCTATAAAGCGAACGAGAACAAATGGCGGTTTGATGTGGCGGTTATGGCCAAACAGCAACTTCTGCACATGCGCCGCTTCTGATACTAGTCTTGCCACCTACTTTTCTGCAGTTTATGTCGTCGTGAATACTGTTTTTTGCTGCTACTCACTTTTGATACTGAGACCCGGTTTGCTACTAGGTCGTGAATACGGCCGTAACTGAAATATGAACAGAAATAAAAATGCCGCCACCAAGATCAACAAGTTAATAACTCAAGTTCTGCAATGCCTACAATATTGAATTTTAGAGGAAAAATAGGGTACATAAAACTGTGTGTACCGTTAAAACTTGATTGTATTCCAACAAGTAGTTTCCGAGTTACGCATTCAAAATCGTAACAGTGCTCACATGCGAGTAGCTAACCAGTACTGGTTACAATGTTGAGTGGTTAACTCGGAAACTACTCGTTGGAATTCGCTCAAAGTTTAACAGTATACAGAGTTTTACGTACCCTATTATTTCTTCAAAATTCATTATTCTAGGCTTTGCAGAACATGAGTAATTAACTTTTTGATCTTAGTGGCAGCATTTTTATTTCTGTTCATATCTCAGATAGCGTTCATATTCGGACCCACATTGTATTAAAAGAAAATGTTCATTCTGGTCACCTCTAACATTGCTTACAGTTATACACACTTTTTGAGAATCGCCCTGTATAGTTTCCACTAAAGTGTTTCTCCTAAGTGCTCCTTCAAGTGAGGATAGAAGTGGAAGTTTCATACATATCCAGAAGACCACCATGCTGTTGAATCAGTTTCGCTGAGACATCATCCAACACCCTCCCTAAAGCCCGGACCTCGCTCCAAGCGACTTTCACCTCTTTCCTCACTTGAAGGAACACCTAGGAGACCGACGATTCGCTTCAGACGAAGAGGTGAAACACTTCGCGACAACGTGGCTGAACACGCAAGGACAGGATTTTTACCAGCAGGGAATATTCAAACTCATCCCACGAACCGATAAGTGCCTAAACCGATATGTAGACTATGTCGAACAATAACCTAATGTATGTACTATCATTCAGTTGGCTGTATCGGTTGTATGAAATAAAATTTACACGTTTCACTGCAGGCGTTGTAACCTTACTTATTTGATCATCCCTCGTACTTTGTATCCGTAAAATATATTTTCATGACAAACAAAATTAATAAAAATTTAAATTAGGTGAGTTGAATAATTTACTAATCGATAATCTTCGAGAGTGTTTTGAAAAGTTTTGCCTCCCTGGATTGTAACATTTTTATTTTCAAAATCAGTTTTATACCGTTTAATTACCTTTGTCCCCCATATGTAATGCACTTATCAGTTTTCGACATAGTCCTCAACCCTTTCCACATACTTGCGCCAACGTGCCATTAGTTGAGCGAACCCGTCGGAGAAGAATTCCGAGGTTGTTGTCAACACCAGTTAAGTTCTTTTAGTTAAATTCATTAGTGTTATAAATACTGTATCGCCTTTTTAAAATTTTTCTTGGGTAATTTTACTTTCTTATGGTATAGTTTTCTTAAGCAACAGAGTTGCAGAATGGTCAGCTAATCTGTCATTTATATCATTTATAATTTTTTCTTTCATGTCTCTTATTGTCCCTTTTCTTGCTTATATATCTGATTACAAGTTTTTCAAGGCATATTATGTACAATTTCATTTCCATACCATTTTCTCTCTTTATTTCTTTCTTTTTGTTTCTTAATAAAGTGTGTCTCATACTTATAAAGAAAAATAAATTACTTCAAACATGAGTGAAAGGACTCACGAAAATTTACATTTTTTTAACGCTGTGGATACGGTCACGGCGCTGTGACTTGTTCACGATGGTCGAAAAAGGAAAGTGACGCGACCATGGACAGAGCATGCGCTTCGCGCAGCGGATGATCAGTGATGAGCGAAACCACAGAATAAGAATATTTCTTATTCTGTGGCGAAACGATTTCGCGTATATTTAAACGATTTTGAAAAAAAAGATGGCGGTTGATGGAGTAAAGTAGTTATGTTCCAAGTTCCCTCCTTGTTTTCTCAGCTAATAGAAGCAAAGTTTTCCTATCAGTAATTCTTTTTTGTCATTTAATAGTAATTTTGATATCTAAAGTCTACTAAAATAAAAGAAAATAGAGTTTTCGCTTACCTACCTTCCTTCTTCTTTACTCCTGTTTCTTTGCTGCTATTGTTCGATTGTGTACTGATGCCGCTGCGACTTATTGTGCTGCCGCTGCCGGGATGGGGGACCCCTCGGCCCCCCTCCGCGGCCGACGATCATTCTCCGTAGATAGGGCGGAGAGATGTAAAAAACTTAAAATCGACTCTTCCTCGTCGGGGAAGTGTAATGACCATATGTCTAAATCCTATGGTTCTGCTGGGGATTCTACAGAAAATCTTTCTTCCACTCAGTATCCTACTAAAAAGCATAAGAAAAAAAACAAGAAAAATTCTACAAACAAAAAAGGCTCGACTAACGATCTCTCCATCCAAGAAGATGTTTTTGAAAATTGTAATCACCCACTAAAATCCAAGCCTGCTGGATCTCTTGCTCCTTCTGGGACTACGCCGGACCATCAAAAAGTGCTGAATTCTTCCGAAGATGTCCAACCCATGCAAATCTCACAAGTTCAAGAATCCCTACGGAGTGAGCTCCAGTCCCAGCTCGAGTTGGCTGCTCGCCCGTGGCTAATTGTGTCTGTATCTTGTTCTAGTGGAAAGATGCCCCCTCCTAATCTACGACAACGTCCTGGAGAAGCTAGTAACGACCCTGACGAATTTATCTCCCCGGGCCTCCTTCGCAAAACTCTCGCTTCTCTCATTGGTTCCTCTCCTACGGTAACTAAATTAAGCTCGGGAAAATTTCTCATTAAGTTTTCCTCTAAGACTCGGGCCCTTTCCTGCCTGAAATTTTCTGACATTGGCTTCTTCACTTTGCATTTCGAAGTCCCGAAGTTTTTGACCTCTTCTGTGGGTTTTGTCTATGGGATACGGCGGTCTGTTACCCTGGAAGACCTCCAAACCCATGCCGACAAGGGTGACATCATCACTGACATCAAACACTTTAGCCCCTCATATGACGGTGCCCGCTACGGGAAGGTTCTCCTGTACTTCAACTCCCCCAATCTGCCTGAAAAAATCAAATTTGAACATGAGTCGTTTCCCGTCACTCGTCCTCCTCCCAGGCCTATGCAATGCATAGTCTGTCATAAGCTTGGACACACGAAAGCTCGATGTACTGGCTCCCCGTCCTGTTCTAAGTGCTTGTCCCCAGACCATACCAGAAACGATTGTACTTCTCCATTTCTCTGCGCCAACTGTAGTGGCAACCACTCTTCTTACTACAGGGGGTGCAGCAAATTTAGATATGAGGCCCTTATCCGCACTAAAATGATGGATTTATATGTCTCCTACTATGAAGCAAAACGACTTACGGACATGGAATTAGGTAGTGATGCCCCAAATCATAGGTCCTTCGCTGCCGTAACTAACGTGAACTCGACTCCAAAAAACCTGAGCTATCCACCCCGTCAGTGTTCTCAAGCAGGATTTACCCCCTCGCAATCACCTAATGCGGCTGATCCCCTGGCTCTAGACAACAACATGACCAATGGCAATACCCTCTCAGGTGTTACCTGCTCGACATGTGGCCGAGATAGTCTCTCGCCAATCTTCTCGTATCACTCTCCTATTCTTCCATCTCCGTCGCCCAGTGACCCTTCATCCCAAAATGTCCTGTCTCAAAGCGTTCAAAATGACTTGTCTCAGAAGACCCAAAATACCTCGTCCCAAAATGCTAATTCACCTCGATATGACTACCTTCTCTCCCAGATACCCTGGTCTCAATTGTCCCCCTTCCCAGAGGGACCTCAGGGAGCTGGAAATTCTCCTCAAATTAATAATGACTTCTTAACTTGTGACGGTTCCAAACTGACTGGTCTAGGCAACCATACGGTTGATCAGCTTGTGGGCAACTGCCTAAAACGATTTATTTCGACATTAGCGGACCTGCCTGCTGCTCAGGACAGCCTTAAATGTATTGGGGATGCATTTCAAATTATGGCTTCCCACTCGGCCCACTCCCCCAGGTGGTTAACTGATGTCTCCGGATGGTGGAGAGATATGCTCTCCCCCCTACCTCATGATGGCGTCATCACCCAGTAAGCACCTTGATGTCCTCCACTGGAACGTCAGGGGCCTGACAGCCAATTGGGAGGACTCTATTCTACTTAGACAAAAAGCCCAAATATTTACATTGTGTGAAACTTTCTTACACCCGGATAGGACTATTGTTTTTCCCCGTTCGCAAACATACACAAATAGTAGAGTAAAATACGGAGGAGGCAATTTAGTCTCCATTAATCACCGAATTCCCCACTTCATTAATTATTCGAAACATCTTGAAGAGGTGACAATCATTGACTTAGTGATTTTTCTCCAGGATACATGGATTCATATTTATTGTATATATGTGCCGGGTTATCTAAAGAGAGAGCGTTGGTCTGCCTTAATGGACTTGCTAGATCCTCCTTTCATTGCCATTGGGGATTTCAACGCCAAAAGCCCGCTATGGGGCTGTGATGGATACAACCCCAATGGCAATTATTTGGAAGAAATCCTAATTAGCAAAAATCTCACTGTACATTACACAACCGACCATACCTATCAATCGGCCAGGTTGCACTGGTCTTCTTAAAATTTGGACATTGCTATAGCTTCTCCGGACTTTCCCTTTCAAACCCACTTGGAAACTATCCCGGGTACGTTTGGAAGTGATCATCAACCTCTTCGCCTCCGAATCTTTTTAAATTCCTGTGTTGCAAGTTCTTCATCTCCATCTTGTCCTCCAAAAACCTCCTCCTGCTCCTCCCAGTGGTCGGCTGTGCCCAATGAGGCTTTCTCCTCTCCAGACTTGAGCCAACTTGGTCATTTGGACATCCAAAATCTTCTGCAAATATACCAAGCGCGATTGCTTAAAAGTAAGCGTTCAAAGTCTTCACTTCCCATTAGACCGTGCTGGTGGTCTCCTGACTGCGAAGAAGCCACCTGGCTCCGAAATAAAGCAAGGAGGGAATTCCTTAAGTGTCGATGTTCGGTATGCTGGTTGGCTTTAAAGAAAATGAAGGCGAAGTGTAAGCGACTACTAAAAAAATCTCGACGGGCGTACTGGAAGTCATCAATTACCTGCAATTCGGAGAACAATGTTTGGAGAGTCTTGAGAGTGTTTCAAAAGCGCCCCTCCTCCTCTCCCCCACTGATTCACAGTGGGGGTTCTTTACTGGATCCCAAGGCTTCTGCATCAGCAATTTTACGTCTTGCTGTAGGCTCAAAGCCGGAAGTTCTTCTACCTTGGCCAAAACCTCTGCCTAGCAATTATCTCTCCGCAGCTCATTTCTTACCACGGGAACAGTTGTTTTCTGAAGCCTCCTTAAAAGCGGCTCTTAGGTCCAAATTCTCGGCCCCAGGCCCGGATGGTTTGTTAAACTCCACCTTCAATCAACTAGGGGATGGTCAGATCTTTCTCCTCTGGAAAGCGTTCAATGCCTCTTGGACGTCTGGTATTATTCCATCTACCTGGAAGACTTCCATCATTCACCCAGTTCTGAAACCCAGCAAATCTCCATCAGCACCCTCTAGTTACAGGCCAATCGCTCTGACCTCGTGCCTTGTTAAAATCTTAGAACGACTAGTCAATAGTAGGCTCCAGCACTTCCTTGAAGTAAATGCTGACCTTCCAGAATATAGTCTTGGCTTCCGAAAGGGCCGTAGCCATATCCATTTTATAATCAAATTAGTCGATGACATCTTTTTGGCACAAGAGAATGGAGAACATATTGGAATTATCTTTCTGGACATTAGTAAGGCTTTTGATTCGGTTCCGCTGGAAGTCCTCTACAATAAACTAGTGAGTATTCACACCCCGAGGAGACTTGTTATTTGGATCATGTCATTTCTAAAAAAAAGGCGAGTGGGAATAAAGCACCCTGGTGGGACTGTGTGGACAGAACAGTGTCACGGTCTTCCTCAAGGTTCTATTCTTAGCCCCACACTTTTTAATATCTTCGCTGCTGATGCTTTTTTCAACGTTTCGGCGGAAGTTGGTAGAAGCATATTTGCTGACGACATGGCCCTCTGGGTCTCAGCAAAAACTGTTCCGGAAATTCGAGCCAAGCTCCAAGAATCCTGTGATCTTATTTCTGATTGGGGTCGATCTAATGGCGTCTCCTTCTCGCCTGATAAATCTGTGGTGTTATGCATTCCAAAAGGAGGGCCTCCTCCCTCTCTCTCAGTCTATTTACAGGACTCTAAGCTTCCTATTCGACGGATCCACAAATTTCTGGGTGTTACTATTGATGATAAGTTAAGCTGGCGTCCTTTTGTTTCTTCACTTAAATCCAGTATTACAAAGAACTTGGCTCGGGCCAGGTTGGTGGTGAAATCAAGATGGGGCCCACCTTGGAGCGAAACGTCCACTCTTATCAGCTCTGTCATCAGATCTCCTGACATTTACGCCTTTATTCTCCTGTTAACCAAAAGCTCCGTCATTGAACCATTGGTTAGGGAGGAGAGGAAAATCCTGAGGTCTTGCTTAAGAGCCCCCCCGATCTTCTCCTTGTCCAGTGCTTTATCTAGAGGCAGGTGTTCTCCCTCCCCCACTCAGATGGGAAGCTAAAGCTGTCAGTCAGTTCTACTCCTTTTGTCAAGCATCCCAGCGGTTTGATGGTAGTCTCCCTTTCCAAGTAAACTGTGTCGCTCTTCTGCGATCCAATCGTTTGCGAGTCTTGGCTACTAATTTACTTGACAAATTCGACTGTGCTAATGTGCATATGTGTGAGATCACTATTCTAGAATACCTCTGGCCTTCTCCGCCCGGCAACCTTGTCTACTTTTCCCCCGAGTGAATCAGCCAAGTTCCATCTCCGTCTATGCGCAACGGACTTTTTAACTCGTTCCTACAGGGTTCTTTCTCGGGGTACACCAGATATTTTACGGATGCTTCTCTAGCTCCATCTGATCCTATCGGGGGAATTGGTGTCTTTAGGAGAGGAGGAGTAATTACCGCACAAAAAATCTCACCAGCTATCAGTTCCTTTCAGCTTGAGCTTATATCCATCCATAAAGCTCTTGTGGCAATTTCCTCTCAACCTCCTGCAAATTATTTAGTCATATCGGATTCTAGAAGTGCTCTCTCTTCCATCCAAAGTGCCTTCGATAAATGTAAATGGTTCTTCAGAGGCCTACTCGGCTATCTGATAGCCCTAATTCAAGAACTGTTCTCCTATGGCTTCCGCGTAAATTTCCTCTGGGTCCCTAGCCACAAAGATATTTATGGAAATGACCTTGCGGATAAATTAGCTAATTGGGCCAGGTTGGGGAAAAGTCACAAAAAACCAGCGCGAGTTGACCCTGCTTCCCTACTCTCCCTCGTTCGACTGAGGTCTGGGGTGCTCTGGAACGAACTTTGGGCGACTGAATCTAAAGGATTCCACTACAAAGCACTATTCTCAAAAACGGGATGTGAGAAAAGCAACTCCAAAATGGTTATCATCTCTCCAAAGGTCTGTATTATTCCGACTTAGAAGTGGGCACGTACCTTTCAACTCGTTCCTCCACAAGATAAATATCTCTGCGTCTGACTTGTGTCTGTGCGGCGCTCGTGAATCAGTGGAACATGTGCTTTTGTTTTGTCCTCTTTTCCAACGCCAGAGGGCGCCCCTTACTCAAGGACTTACTAGCCGAAACTTAGCGGTGTCGCTGCAAACACTTCTACTGGCTTCACCTATGAACCATACCCAAAAGCGCTCTGTTATCAGACTGTTAATGTGTTTTTTATGCGGTTCTGGTTTATTGGGGAGAATTCTAGGACCTCTGCGCCCCTGATAATTTCGGACTCTAACTAATTTTCCTCACCTGTGATATCCATCAGCTAGCCTCCGTATCTATAGGAGGTGAAGGCTGTGAAGAAGAAGAAGAAGAAGAAACGATTTACGCGCAGATAGTGAAATCAGACAATTCACGAAATACGCAACTCATTCCATGAATTGTACAAAGTCTTTTTACCGCCCGTGTGCGAAATAGAAACGAGGAGGGGTAGTGACGCTGCCTGCCTTTTGATTGTCGCTATGCATCTACGGCTGCCTGTTTTAAATCATGGACATATATGACCATCTGACAACAACCTCATGGAAACAATGGGCCTGAACTGGTTCCCTGGTTTGTGGATTTTGGGTAGCGCATATAGTTTAGGTATTATCGGATTAGTAACCGATAATCGTTTGGCAATATTAGGAGGTAAGAAGTTTTAGCAATCGGCCATAGTCGCTTTAATTGTCCTAACCAGCTTTGGTAGGGGGTTTCTCGTAACCTTGGTATAAGGACCATCGTTTATCAATTTTGTCACATTCGTGAAGTAATCCTCTCTACGTAAGAAAAAGCAGTCTTTGTTTTTGAGGGTCGCTAAAGTGGCTAAACTATTCCTATCTAAACCATTATCAATATTGGCCCAATTCTTTTTAAGTTGTTGTACGCACGCGTTCCTAATAACCTGTTTCTTGAATGAAGGAAGAAATTTGATCCCACATTCGATCTCGCAAATGATGTTCTCCAAATCAAACCGGCCTTTGCCTACGGAGAATTTGAGCCCTTTCGAAAGAAGGTTCAACTCTTCATCTAGTTCGAGGTCCGTTTGGTTTCTCACCGTGAGAGGACGTGTGGGTTCAATAGGTACCGTGTAAACTCTTCTCTGGTTAGTCCTAATAGCCTGAAATTTCCTATCTAATTTATCATGTTTGATATCACACAAGTGTTGGTTGATAATCATAGTGTGGCCGGAAAAAGAATCCCACAAATCTGGGGGTATGTTGTTACTAATCAGCAAATGTAACTTATATAGGTATACTTCTGAGGTCGCCAACTTCTTAAAAGAGTCTAGAAATCTCCAGATTTAATCTAGTGTATCTAGCGCAAAATAGCGCTTTCTTGTCCCAAAATGACAAGATCTTAAACCTCAGTCTTAAAATGAAATTCGGGAAGACTTTACATTGTTTACATTTAAGTAAGAAAGCTAAGTCCACCTTAATAATTCTAATTTTAAGGTTCAATGAAATGAACTTACCAAACTCCCTGGGTGAAAAAGCCTGAGAAGCGAGTGATGAGAAACTGGAAAGGACTGTGGATAACGACATGACCAACTGACAACAACTTCTTGTTCACAAAAAAATTTTATTAAGCATATACGTATTTCGAACTTATTGAGTTCATTATTCAATGCCGATACAGAGTTTGGTTGAATTACAGAGAATATATATAAGGGCCGGAGTGGCCATTATCCAATAAAAAGGGTACAAATGTAAATTACAAAATAAAAAGACCAATGGGGGGAAACAATCTCTTAACATCAGAAGCGCGGACCTAGTAGAGATACTTCCTCCTGGTCGCGAACAATCGTTACAATCGATACCGAACTACAGATAAAACACATACGGACTACAGCGCAAAACAACGGATACGACGCCAAACTCGTACACGATTTGGTACGCAGAAGAAGATTCGTAAAGCTGGTTAGAGAATCCACCACCCTCAACAACACCAGGATACCCAAGTTTAGAGTATCAATTTCATATAACAAGACCCTCCTTGCAGGATTACGCCCGATCTTCAAAGAAGCGGATATAGACCTCACGTACAAAAACTCCAATGTCCTGAGGAATCTTTTGGGGAACCCTAAAGACCAAACACTTCCTCTATCACAATCTGGAATATATGGAATCGCCTGCAGTGTATGCCAGAAAGTTTACCGAGGGGCAACTTGCAGGAAGGTCCGGACTAGATTCAAAGAGCATAATGCCCACGCCAGGTTCGGCCGCCTGAATAGATCAGCGGTGGCCAAGCATATGCTTGACACAGGACACGACATACTTCTACAAGACTGCCGTTTGTGGAGACAGGTCAGAAACAAGAACGCTTTGAACGCCTATGAGACGTTGGAGATTTCCAAGAAGGACCCCGACCTGTTACTAAACTGAGACGCAGGCCCGATAGGAGATTCGACACTTATCAAATTGCTTAAAGAGTAAAGTTAATTTTCTACATTTCTTAATTTTGTATCTTTGTTTATTTTTTACTTTCTTTGATTTTATTATTTATCTAGTTATTCATTGTAATTTTAATAATCAGCATTCGGTATCGATTGTAACGATTGTTCGCGACCAGGAGGAAGTATCTCTACTAGGTCCGCGCTTCTGATGTTAAGAGATTGTTTTCCCCTATTGGTCTTTTTATTTTGTAATTTACATTTGTACCCTTTTTATTGGATAATGGCCACTCCGGCCCTTATATATATTCTCTGTAATTCAACCAAACTCTGTTAGAGTTTCTCGCAAACCTGACTTGTTCTTTTTTTCTTAGAGCTAGGTGCGTCCTTCTTAGGACGGCTTCTTTAGCACACACCTAGCTACGAGGTTACTTCCCCCCCCCCCCCCCTGGTTCTATACATTTATATATGATGGCTTCGTCTAAATTAACCAAGCTGAAGTCGGCTAAAGAGCATTTGCTAGTGGCGGATGGTAAAACTGTGTCCTGCGAAAATTCCTACCGGGATGCCTGCTTGGATGCTAGGTTTGCTGCTTTTGACCTAGTGTTCAACGAAATGTTAGAAGCCCTTCGGAATGAAATAAACGACAAGTATAGTGCACTGGAGGAAAAAGTCGAATCCCTACATAAAAGTTTTGAGGAGAAGTTCGAAGGTATCAATAAGGAAATTAAGGACTCTCGTAGAGATGTTATTGACAAGATAAGCGAACTTAAGGAAGCCTTTGGGAAATGCTCCGGGACTCCAAAGGCAAGTAACTCCACGGAAGATAATCCAGTTGATAACAGCAAGGTAAGTGATGTCTTAAAAACTATTTCCTCTTCTAATAGTATGGAGTCTATGGATATAATAGAAAATAGTGACTGTTCGACAAACGGTGGCTGTAAGAGAAGTCACTTTGACGGAACTGATGAAGAAGTGGACGACAGTCCCTGGATTAGTGTCACTAATAAAAAATTCAGAAAAGGAACGAGGATCGATAACCTAAAGACCGTCTCCAGAGTAAACGAAGAAGTCGTCAGCGCGACTAGAATGAGGAATCCGAAGAATGTACAAGGTCGCTCGGCTAATAAAGACCATAGGATCACGAAGAGGTATGTACCGCCAATTATCGTGCGGACTCATGGCGTCCCGTTTAAGACGATTTTAACTGAGCTCGAGAAGCATGTTCAGTCGAAAAGATCGCCGTTCGTACGGGCAGAGCTGAAACCATCAAGGTTAAATGTGAAGATGAAGAAACACACAACAGGTTAGTCTCTGGCATTAAATCTGATAATATTTTAAAAATTCAGCATCATCAACTGAAGTCGGAGAAGGTCTTGAAATACGTAATTCGTAATGTGGATGTTACGTATGACCTCGATGACTTCCAAGAAGACCTAAAAAGAACCAACTTCTTCCCGGAAAAAGTTATTCGATTGAGGAAAGCCAAAGGATCCATTGATATGCCAATGGTTTTGGTTCTACTTCCGAACACCGAACACAACCAATCATTGAAAAACATAACACGTATTGGGCCGCTGGCAGTTTCAGTGCAGGCCTTTCGAGGGAACAAGAAGCCACTACAGTGTTACAACTGCCTGCACTTCGGACACGTATCCATGGGCTGCACGGAAGATCCTCGTTGTAATAAATGTGCTGAGGGCACCAGTCAAGAGATTGCCCCAAGATCAAAGGACAAGACCCCCCAAAGTGCATCAGATGTGGTGGACAGCACACATCAAGCTACACGAAATGTCCAAAGTACCCCCAGGTTCAAAGAATGCCTAGTTCTAAAGTGACAGCAGGCAAATCGTATGCTGCCGCTGTGTCTACGCCGGAAGACAAAGGCCTCAACATCAACGACCTACCAGGTATGTATAAACAATTAGGACGTATCTTTAATCTGTTTTCTAATCTAGGCAAAAGTTACCCACAGTTGAGTGGGCTCCTTACGACCAACTAATTTTAGTATGGCTGCACAACGTTATACTGTAGTCAACAAAGGTGAACTTCGGTGCGTGATATGGAACGCTAGGGGCATTCCCCGAAAGCGTATCGAATTTCACAACTTTCTGATAAAGCAAGAAATCGGCGTTGCTTTCCTCTGTGAAACTCACCTCAAACCAAGCCAAGACTTCAAGCTACCTGGCTATTGTGTGTACCGTAAGGATCGAATGGCTTCAAATGCTGCAAGATGTGCGTCAGGGGGCGCTGCGATCATCATTAA
This sequence comes from Rhysida immarginata, assembly GCA_023313115.1. NCBI lineage: Eukaryota > Metazoa > Arthropoda > Chilopoda > Scolopendromorpha > Scolopendridae > Rhysida > Rhysida immarginata. Next base: position 3,729,152 of record JAHWFO010037430.1, read on the forward strand.
GAGGGGAATTCAACACCAAGAATTAGTATCCAAGTCTTATGCAGGTATGGAATCAGCCTCCATCATTATCAATGACGTCTTCTGTGGTGAAGTGAAGTTCGTAGCGCTCTACAATTCACCTAAACATTATCTTGACATTTGCGACCTTGATGAACTCTTCATTGGTGACACTCCAGTCGTCCTGGCTGGTGACCTAAATGCCAAGCATCCAAGCTGGAATTCCAGAACGCAGAATTACAACGGCATGATTCTCTATAGGTACATACAAGGTAGAGATGATATCATCGCTGCTGGACCTGTGGAGGACACCTACTACTGCGACCACTCCCCTAGTAGTGACGTTTTGGACATCTCGCTCTTGAAGGGTTTCTTCAAACCGTACAATGTCTTCACGATTGATGACCTTTCTTCTGACCACAGGCCTGTGGCGTTGAACTTTTACAATGTTGACATAAATTTCCGAGAGGAACTCGTACATCATCAAGACTGGAAGCTCTACAAAGATATTCTTAAGGGCTATGGCTACCATCCCGACGTTGCTTACTGTACAGAGGACATCGATCAACTTGTTGATGACATCACCAGATGTATTAACAGTGCCATAGAAGCCAGTAAGTATCCATCAGAGAATAAACCTTCTCATCGAATCCAACTCTCTCCTGGAATCCAACGCCTAATTGCTGAAAGAAACATGACCCGTAGACTTTGGCAACGCTATCGTGAACCTTGGCTCAAAACCAAGTACAACAGGTAAGTGCTAAGAGTTCCAGAGGAGATAAAAGAGCTTCGCGATGCTAGATGGAATGAAAAACTCAAAAGCTTGTCGGCTCGCGACAATTCCATTTGGAGTATGGTTAGAGCTTTACAGAAGAAGAAGCATGTAATGATTCCTCCACTTCGTATACCACAAGGTAACTATGTGCAAACTGATCAGGACAAGGCCCAAGTCATTGCAGATTCACTGGAAATGCAGTTTGTTACTCCTACCAACGATAAGCCCGAGAGCCAAATCATGTCTCAGCGTGTGGAAGAAGGTATTTTCAACTTTGATGAAGTCCCGCAGCATTTTACGAAGTACAACATCGAGGCTGGAGAGATCGCCAACATCATAAATAAACTGAAAAAGAAGAAGGCTCCAGGAAAAGACAAGGTGAGTAATAACGCCCTTATGAATTTCCCAAAGAACTTTATTGAATTTCTCACCAATATCATTAGCGACTGCTGGAAATTTTCTTACTTCCCTGTGGCTTGGAAGAAATCTATTGTGTTGAGTATCCCAAAGCAGGGGCAAAATCCTGCAATTCCCGCAAGCTACCGACCCATTAGCTTGCTACCCTCGATGTCCAAGGTGTTGGAGAGAACGATCCTTGTCAGATTCCAAGATCACTATCTAGCAAATGACCTTTTACTGGAAGAGCAGTTTGGCTTTCGTGCTGCCCACTCTTGTCCGATGCAGATATGGAGGCTCGTTGAAGACCTGAGCAGCTCCCTGAACCTAACCAGGTACTGTGGGGTGGTATTTCTCGATGTCAGTAAAGCTTTTGACCAAGTGTGGCATGAGGGCCTTGTCTACAAAATGATCAGAGACGGGTTCCCTGCCGATTTGATTTTGATGGTGAAATCCTTTCTTGACGGCAGATCCTATCAAGCCAAAGTTGGAGAAAATCTTTCCACACCCCGTGTTGTAAAGGCCGGTGTCCCTCAGGGTTCTGTCCTCGGGCCTATGCTATTTAATTACTTTGTACATGATTTCCCAAAACCCGATAATTGTAATCTGTATTTTTATGCGGATGACACTGCCATTATGACATGGGCACACCAGCCGGCTCACGTTATCACTCGGCTGCAGTGCGCCTTGAAGCAGTTCGAAGACTGGTTTAACTGCTGGAAGTTGAACCTTAACGTCGGAAAGTGCAAGGCTTTGTACCACAATAGGAAGCTCAAGCATCCCCCAGATTCTCTTGTTCTGTTTAATAAGAAACTGGACTGGGTGGACAACTACAAGTACCTGGGAGTTATCATTGACTCAAGACTCTCATGGAACCAGCATATGTCCTATGCTCTGAACAAAGCGAAGAGGGCTAAGTACAGTATCATAGCTCTCATGGGTCGCAACAGCGCCCTCAGCATTGACAACAAGCTACTTCTGTACAAATCGATTATCCAGACCATACTCCTCTATGGCATGCCTGCGTGGGCGACTATCTGTAAAACCAGATGGAGTGAACTACAGTCATTCCAAAAACCAATCCATCCACCTCGATTTAAACATGGCCCATATCGGTAAGTTTATACAGGATCTCCTTTTGATTATGATACAGAAGATGAAGACTCACGACAATAAGCTTGTGAAAGGGATACTGAAGAACTCAATGAATATGAACTGGCATACAAAGTATCGTAAACCGAGGCACGTTCTTGACATCAATTTTGAAGATATTAGCAACGTCTCTTTCCCAGACTACTGGAAGATGTGATAATCTTATTTCTCCTTGTATTTTTTATTATTTCGTTTGTTTTTTGTTTCTGACAATCGTCAATCTTATTTTCTTTTTTGTATAATATGGAAGACCGCTTGGGTTGGTTAGGCTTCTTGACTATCTCAGTGTATTTCATTTGGAGTTTATTCTGGTTGGATGAGCTTTGTGAAAGCGCTGCTTTCGTCCCATCCTAACAAATGTACACTTCACTGTTCGATTGTCGATTGTCGACCAAACTCTGTATCGGCATTGAATAATGAACTCAATGAATTCGAAATACGTATATGCTTAATAAAATTCTTTTGTGGACAAGAGGTTGTTGTCAGTTGGTCATGTCTTTATCCACAGTCCTTTTCAGTTTCTCATGGACATATATTTTTTTTCGTTTGATGAGCTAGCGAAACTTCTGTCGGAATAAGAAGAAGGCAATTCCATTCAACTTTGGACATGCCAGTCCAGAACTATTGACGGCGCTCGAAAGCGTGGGTATACACATTTTGTGAAAGAAGAGCTATGTTACACAGAAATAATGTATAAGCCGAGCTTGTCTATCGAAAAGAAGCCAAATCAGAGGTGAAAATTTATTATTTAACAAAATTAAGAGGCCTTATAGTACAACATTTTAGTTTTAAAAAAACCAACTAGTTTCAGCTTTATTCCCGCCTTCTTCAGGGTACAAAAGAAATAGGCTAGCAGCCTCTACATAATGAGACAGTGTATAGGAGGCTAGCAGCCCCTATGAGACATTTTTAAAACTAAAATGTTGTAGTGTAAGGCCCCTTTAATTTTGTTATTAAAAACAGCACAGAGAACAACATCCTCACAGATTTATTTAAAATGAATTACAAATGTGAGAAATTATACACAGATTTATCCAGGGCCACCGTCAGCACGGAAGTCATGTGTGAATCGCGCACGGCGGCCGTGTTTAGGGACGCACAACGGCGATCAAAGAGCGGTCCCCCACCCCTCCTCATATCAATTTTCGCACTCGGGCAGCCAAAAGACATTGTACAATTAATGGAATCAGCAACAGGAACTTGCATATTTCGAGAATTGCATGCTTTCACTATGTGCGCGTAATTCGTTTACTTATACATGTATGCGAACGACTCCTTTGAACGATTCTTTTTTGCCAAAGTGCTGTTTTGCCAACCAATTATCATCTGTTGCGCGGAGCGCATGCTCTATCCTTTACCACGTCGCTTCCCTTTTTAGACCATCGTGAACGCTGACAAGCCACGGCGCCGTGACCGTATCCACGGCGTTTTTTTTAAAAAGGAATTTGTGGAAATTCTATTCTATCTATATTAACAAAAATGAATTTGAGTGTGTGTGTGTGTGTATTTGTGTAGCCAATGGGCATCAAACTTTTCATGATGCTTTAATACAGTTCGAGAAAGGTTTTCACTACCTGGTATAGATTTCCGCAGGTTGCAAGGGTTTTGTGAGTGAACTGCCCCCCCCCCCCATTTTTCATGCAACAATATATATTTAAATTTATAAATTCAACAATAATACTACCTACAAGAATATGACAATCCAACAATAACAGTCAACAATCCACTGTTACACTGAATAGTATTAAAATATCAAAAAATATGACATTTTATTAATCAACGGATTTTACCATGGGAATAACCTTGAAGTCATGAGTGCATTAAACCCTATACAGCTAGTCAAACCTGGCAAAAAAAAGTCGAATTTAGTCATTGAAATATTTACCTTACTCAACTAACGCGCACGAAGCCGGGTATTACCGGAGTCTTCGTGATCTTTTTTTTTTCTTTAACACGAAGAAAAAGGAAAAAAAAAATCAAAAAAAAAAAAAAAAAAAAAAATCACGATGACCCCGGTATTACTCTAGTTGGTTCCTAAATTTTCAATTGTATATATAGAAAACAAAGTTATGGTTGCATTGTTTTGCTTATAACAAGTCTGTTCAGTGTCCCATATGTATAAAGAAACCCTCCTAACGATAATGATCTCAAATCTATGGTAATTAATTTGGATAAAGATAATATACATGTATAAACATAGTTAAGCTACGAAATAAGCCTCGAGGAACGTAATTAAGTGAAGCTGGTATTTTACTTACATGACATTTACGGGGGAACTTAAGACATACACTACGTTTACATGGACGTTTCGATCCGGATCGACTTGAGTTAATCCAAAATTGCCTCGTGTTTACATGCATCTAACTCGATCCGGATCGAGTCCGATAAGATGCCCTGTGGGTAAAGCTCTAGATTAGGAAAGTACGCCAGACTTTGTCATCTGCTACAGAATCCGCCATTGTTGGCTCAGTCGGCTTTATCACTTACGCTTCCTCTAAAATACGGCTGAAATGCAATTTTTTAAAATTTTCTCATTATTATCGTCTGGAAATATAGTTGACAATAAATAAATTTTGTAATTATTGATTTTTTCTTTAAATTTTGTTTTCAATTAAAATTTTCTATATAAAAATAATAAGGTTGAAGTTATTTATAATGTTATTTATATATCAAGTTTTTGATTAATTTACCTCAATATAGTAATCCTTAATAACTTTTAACATGCATTTGCATGTTTAAGTTTTTTATACTTATTTTTATCAAAATATAATTTTATACATTCTTATCAAAACATAATTTTAATAGATTTTATCAAATTAATTTTTAGATTTATATCAAAAACTTCAATTTAATAGTTTATTTTAATTGTATTAAATAATAAAAATTATAAAATTACAATTATAATAATTTTAAATAATTATCAAATTATAATTTAATAAAATAGAAATTGTTAAATTGAAATTTTTGATATAAATATAATATTTAATTTGATAAAAAATTATTAAATTAAATTTTGATAAAAAAATATATATAAAACTCCAATTTGAGAGACAATTTGAAAATTTTTAATTAGGAAAAATGACATTTTGATAAAAAAAAGTTTACAAAAAAAAAAAAAAATTTAAACATGCAATGTATTTTAAAATTTATTCATTTATTTATTTCTAGATATTTATTGTGTTGAGGTATAAATCAACCAACAACTTATTTTAGCTAAAATTTTCTATATTTTTTCTTTCAACCAAACAGCAAATTTAAACTCGATCCGGATATTATTATTTGATTGACCTCTTTCCTGAGGCATGCTTCCCTGGTTTCAAACCACCTCTTTCGACGGGATTGAACTCGATCCGGATCGGGGTGTTGAAGCCTGTTTACATGCCACTTTTTGCAGGATTCACTTGAAACTTGTCTTTCGATCCGGATCGAAAGTGTGCATGTAAACGCAGTGAAAATTTTTGTTATTCGTTTCAATCCTCTCATTTTTTTAGTACAAAATAGTATTATAAAAAAGAAGACAAAATAAAAAATTTCATCGATCTATCTTCAATAGTTTCAAAGATACAGCCATTGTTAAATTTTGGATCTTTCTTATGCAATTGATAAAAAAAAATGTAATGAATATTTTACAATGTTACTTTTTTTATTTCTATAGTAGAAACCGTATATTGCTCAATAGAATGTTTAATAATAATGTTTCATGGAAATAATAAAGACTATTTTAAAAAACAGTTTTCACCGTTTTACGTAGAAAATAGTTTTTATAAATTTTTGTGATTAAAAATATGGATTTTTCTCATTGAAAGACATATGGATTGAATTCCTTATGTGTCTTTTATTTAGTATAACAATTTTCATAAACATATCTTTATTTAATGATGCCATTTAATTCTGCACAAACTGATTATGCTGGACATAAGTAACATTTTGAGAAAGAGGCTTTAAAAGATTTGAAACTGAATTCAAACAAAATACACATGTTAGAAATGTTTAATAAGTTTTATTTATATTAATTGGAGTTATGTAGAACAAATAACATAGTATTCTTTCAATTGTGCTAAAATTAAATGTATAATAACATGTATTGAGAATAGTAGATATTAGATTCCTGTTTTTTTTTGTGTGTTTTTTACCTGTACGGGGTTGTGCATAACCTTTTGCTAGGGGGCTGCGACTTAAACCGCAGCGTTGTAGCACACTCTTATGACGCTTCGGCAGAGAGTAGTTCATTGTGCGTCTATTGGTATCAAACAAATATGGCTGGTTTAATAAATGACAGTGAAGAGCAGCGTTTCATGGATAGAGTTCGTGCAAATGCATGTCAAGATGCAATGGAAGCAGGTGCGTCTTTTATTAATCGCAAATGGGTTGCGAACAAGTTAAACCGATCGGATAGATGGGTGACGGACAATTGGAAGAAAGGTTATGATAACTGCCATGCCGAATTTGCTGACGATAGGCCCGAGAAATTATCACAGGAAAGCAAAAACATCATTGCTAATAACAGTGGCAAAAGACGTCGCAGCTGTGTCAACGTTGCACAAGAAATTAAAGCCGAAACGGATGCGTGCTGTTCGAGAGGCAGGTGGTGGCCACACTAAATATTGATGTGATAAAAGCAGAAATAAACGTACTTTTTGATTATCAACCGCAGAACATTCCACTTAGTTTTGTTTATTTTCCAGACCCCTAGCAAAAGGTTATGCACAACCCCTTAATCCCCTCTTGATCTGACTTATTCAATTTAAAAGAATCCATACAAGTATTTATTGCACATTAAAATTATTTTTTTAAATATGTCAAAGCACATATACTAATTGACAAACTTGAACAGTACTAACCTGATACATAAATACAAATTATGTATAAATCCTTCATCGATTATTAATATATGATTATGAACCTTTTGGAAAAATAAATACTAAATTCTTCACTGCTGCTTATTGTACAAGTGAGAAAGAAAATTTTAAAAGTCATAGCTGATGTCTTATACTTAGACTGTAGACTTCTTACCATTTTTTAGAACACCAAAAACCCAAATGTGATGGAAAAAAAATGATGAATGATGTCCCATGCAACAATTAATATAAAGTTAAGTTCCATAAACCTCGGCAGATATTTTTAATAGTCAAGAGGAGAGATGATTATTAATAGGTTAAATAATTAAATCCAGGGGAAAGCTTGTTATCACTTCATCAATTAAATATATTGAAATTTTAAAATATCAGACTTGGATTATGTCCATTATATTAAATCCATGTAATGATCCACTGCATTAAAATGCTCTTAAATAAGAACCTTGCAAAGGCATAGAGAAATAATAACAATGTTTTATACCATATAACATAAAGCAGACACATATACCAGATAAATTAAATTAACAAAATTACCAACTGCAATGTTTCCAAAAGTATAGTTGTACAGCAAGATTTAGAGCCTTGAGTGAAATGATCGAATAACAGAAAAAGGGGAGTACGGCTCTTCCTCAGGACCATTGTTGAAACTATGAATTATTTCATATTATTGAATTTTTGCTGACGCATTTTGTCTTCAGAGCAATGATTAAATTTAATTGTTATTTTACAAGATTTTGTTTCATTAATTTGTGTATTTATTTTTTGTATTCATTTAGTCTAGTTTGTTTAATTTATTAATTATTAGCTTTATTTATTTCATTTTTTATATTTGTCTATCATTATATTAATGCATTTTTATTTTATTATTTTAATAAAATTTTAGTTATATTATTGTATTTATTTAATTTATTTTTATTTATCCAATTCCATCAAATTTTTTTTTCATTTTATTTACACATTTATTTTTATAGATTTTTCATTGAAATACCAAACTGTATAATGCGTTTATAAACAATACAGCAATGCTGCTCTTGAGTCTCATTCTATGCTTATAAAGAGTATACTTCAACTTTAGATTCAAATGTTTTTGGTTCATCTTTGGAATTTATTGTGTACAACCATTAATAAAAATAAACCTATTAAATTAATCACGCAATTAAAAATAATTTTTAGAACTTGTCTTATTTTAAACTTAAGAAATATATTTAAAAATAAAAACTTTAATTTCTGTGTGAAGTTGTATAGATTACGAATCCTTCTTTTAAAATAACATAAATTTGGCATAATTTTAGAAATATCAAATTTAACGTAATTTTAAAGTAACATGCATTTAACATAATCGAAAATTATTAAAACAGTTTTTTATTTTCTTGAATGGGATTTGAACGGATTTTCAGCACTGTATGTGTGATCTTCGTCTTCTTTATCATCCCACTAGTCATCATCAGAATCCTTAAAAATCCCTGTTTGAATAATTATACAGTCGAACCTCGATAAATGGATAGTCTCAAGACCAGAAGAAAATATCTACTTATCCGGAGTTGGGGTTTTCGTTAAAAAAAATACACTACTCAATACTAATTGATTTAAACAGTGTGTAATGTTTAATATAACAAAATAAAATTATCAGTTATCACAAAACAATTGAATATTCCGTTTCTGCATTCGCATTTGTTCATGGTTGTTTTTAACTACTGATCTTACAAGTCTCCCGTCATTCATAGAGTAAATTAAGCTAACTAAATGCTATATTATAGAGAAAATTTATTATTATTTAAAGCCCCATTTTTGAACCGCATCTACATACATATCAGTGCCCTGTTCAACATTTCTATTTCCCAACTGTACCTTCTGCCAAAATTTCTTCTGTCTTCCAACTGTACCACCTTTCTTCGTACAATATCTGTACCTTGTTCAACATTTCTTCTGTATTCCATATGTATTTCGCCTGTCTTCTGTCTTCCGTCTGTCTATCTATCTACAAGATGCAATTTCTTCCATCCCTCAACAAGTTTACTTTCATCAGAACTTATATTGGTGACTATTTATTCAATTTTATTTATATCATTAAAATTAATAAAGGTGATTCATATATTTATGTAATGCAAATCTAACAAATGCGTTTTAGTAGAGAAGCCTGAAATAGTTGCAGCTCAACGTCATTATCTGGAAGAGGTTAGAAAAGTTTAAAGTCAAAACAAACCCATCGTATACTCGGATGAAACGTGTATTCATATAATTGCTGTTGTCAGAAAGTGCTGGAAAAATGACAATGAAAATGAAGTTTTTTAAAAGTGTAGTAAAGGAGCAGGATTTATTATTGTTCACACAGGAGGGGAGAAAAGATAAGTTAAAAATGCTGGCCATGTTTTCAAATCTGGAACTCGTACCATGTATTAGCATGAAAATGTGAATTCTGAGAATTTTCAAAAATGGTTAACAAGTAGTTTGATACAAAATCTTTCAGAAAATTCCACTGTTGTTTTAGATAATGCTGCATATCACAGCATTCACATTAATAAACCATCAACTTCTTCGACCAAAAAAGCAGATATTAATAACTGGTTAAGAGCTAACAACATCCCTTTTCCTGATAACCTCTTAAAAGCACAATTATTATTATTAGTTAAAAGTAATAAACCCAGCAAACAGTATATTCTGGATATGTTACTGTCTGAAAATAGTCTTAATATTCTTCGGCTGTCTCCATATCATCCGGTTTTAAATCCTATAGGATCAATTTGGAAAGACAAGTGAAAGATTTTATAAAAGGAAAAAAGCATGCCAGTGTCAGTCAGGCTTCGATATTAAACCTCTTGAAACAGGAATTATAACGATAGAAGAAGAAAGACGGAAATCATGATAAAAAAAATTGAAAATGAATATTGGGAAAAAGAGGGATAATTGGAGAAAAATATTGAAGATACAGTAAAAAAGTGTATACAAGACAAGCGGAAAATGCACTTAAAAGGACACAAACTGTACGGTCCCATTTTTCTTTAGTTGATTTCAATACATTTTAAGTCCGCTTAAGTGGATACCGGATAAGTGGATACATTTCTATGCTAAAATTTATGTAAAATTCTGTTAACTGGATAGAATAACTTAAAATGCAGACACATTCTCTCTACTGTATCTGGTGATTGGCAGACATTTTGTGTAATATGCATACTCTGCCACAATATAAAGTCTGTATGACAATGACAGACTTTCGGAAATGAAGTAGCATACGAAATATAGAAAGCCGAGGCATATTCTTGACGTCAACTTTGAAGACATTGGCAACGTCTCCTTCCCGGATTATTGGCTGTTTAATTGGTTTATTGGAAATTTTTTGGGGTCGACTACTAAGATCATTTAGCACCTTTCAAAAAAAGTTATATCTGTACGCAGCCCGGGACAAACACAAAATCCATGCCAACAGCGGGATTCGAACCCACGATCAGGCGGACTCGAGAACTAGAAAGCCTATGCCCTAGCCCTCTCGGCCACCTGGCTGGCTGGATTATTGGAAGATGTGACCCTCCCTCCCTCTAATATTTTGACAATCTTTAATCATATTTTTTCATAATGTGGAAGACCTCTTGGGTTAGTCAGGCTTCTTGCCTACTTCAGTTGATTTCATTTGGAATTTATTCTGGAAGGGTGAGCCTAGTGAGAGCACTGTTTCTGTCCCACCTGAACAAATTTACACTTCACTGTTCGGTTGTCAGATCACTAGGTTTTTCGTGTGTTTTGCTTTATTTAGTGGCATACTCCTAACTCAGACAATCGTCAGTAAAATTTCCCTCCATCCAGAGGAGGTAATTTTATTTGTTCATACAGTAGATGACCGTTGTGTGTACATCAGGCTTCCTTCGGAATATGTTTATGAAGGGTGATATTATAAAAGCTATGCTTCAAATTCCACTCCAATACCGAAACACGATACTATTAGATTGTCGGTTGTCATTCGGAATTTAGTACACAGCATTCTTCTGTGAAGACGCCCAGTTTCGCAGCAGTATATAAATTTTCTCTAATATATAGCATTCAATTAGCTTAAATTACTCTCTGAGGTAAATCAAAAAGCATGGATGAGTGGAGACTTGTGAGATTAGTGGTTGAAAAAAATCCATCAACAAATGCGAAAGCCGAAGCAGAATATTTTTTTGTTTTGTGATAACTGATAATTTTTTTGTTAAAGTAAACATTAGACACTAGCTACATTCAAAAACTTCGTGCTAGTAGTGTTAAGTGTGTCGTGTTAAGCTTTAGCACGATCCATGCTGAGGTAATTTTTGAATGTGCTCGTGTTGTCTGTGTTGTCGAGCACGATTTGTACTGCCTCTTGAGTTGAGACCGCTCAGGCAGAGTATTGTTACATCACCTACAGTAGGGTATTGTTGATCATATGTCTATCAATAATAAGGACGAAATTGTCCCTACCGTAGATGATGTAAAAATGTATGATTTTTCCGTGAGCAGGCCTTCTCTCTAGGCGGTATTTTTTTTTTCTGTCTGAAACAACAATGAAAATCAGCTAAATGAACAGGTCATTAGCATCCAGTAAGTCATGTCCTAATTATTGTGGTTACAATTTTCCCACCAGATGGAGATAGTGGAGCTCTTAGCGATAGGCACTTTCCTTTCGACCCAATCTTCTCCGATTATCAAAAATAACTTTTCTGCTTTCCATAACCGATGTTCTTGAGTTCCTTCTACACTAATTAATCATGGGATGATGGCGCAATTAAATTGTATAACTGTAAAGTATTCAGGGAAGCGGGGTTTTTCCGCCATCACAGCGTTTCATGCGAGAGATGAGGAATGCCATAATGAGCATGCACGCCAATGTCATGCTAGAGAACTAACACGAATACGGACGTAAAATGCCCGTGCTCCATGCTAGGCGTTTTGCAACAGGGGGACACGGTTCGTGCAGGAAGTGACATCAGAATTTAGCAACACGACTAACACGGACTTTTTGAATGTAGCTACTGTTTAAATCAATTAATATTGAGTAGTGTATTGTTTAAACGAAAAACCCCTACTCCGGATAACTGAATATTTTCTTTTGGTCTCGAGGGAATCGAGTTTCGACTTTATAATTATTCAAACAGGGATTTTTAAGGATTCTGATGATGACTAGTGGGATGATAAAGAAGACGAAGATCACACATACAGTGCTGAAAATCCGTTCGAATCCCATTCAAAAAATTAAAAACTGTTTTATTAATTTTCGATTATGTTAAATGCATTTTACTTTAAAATTACGTTAAATTTGATATGTCTAAAATTATGCTAAATTTATGTTATTTTAAAAGCAGGATTCGTATACTATAAAATTTCATACAGAAATTAATGGTTTTATTTTTAAATTTATTTGTTAAGATTAAAAAAAGACAAGTTCAAAAAATTATTTTTAATTGTGTGATTAATTTAATAGGTTTATTTTTATTAATGATTATACACAATAAAATCCAAAGATGAACCAAAAACATTTGAATCCAAAGTTGAAGTAAACTTTATAAGCATAGAACAAAACTCAAGAGCAGCATTGCTGTAATGTTTACAAATTCATTATACAGTTTGGCATTTCAATAAAAAAGCTATAAAAATTATTGTGTAAATAAAATGAAAAAAATAAATTTAAATAAATAAAATATTATAACTAAAATTTTATTACAATAATAAAATAAGTAAGATGGTAATGGCTGAAAAAGCAGAAGAGAAATTTGATAAAGGATTATCCTTTTTGCTTTCATAAAGGATAGTCTCTATCCGAAACATCAGCTTTTTATTTGATTTTATATTTCTAGTTTTATTTTGATTTTACTCATTATTTATTAATTATTTTGTTAATTGTTAATTATTAATTTATTTTTCATTTTTATTTAATAACTATTAGTTATTGTATTCCAGGGTTTTTGTGTCTCATCCTTTTCTCTTATAAATATCCGTTCAAAATGAAGTATTGTAATATAAGCTTATTATTGAGAATACCACAATTCACTTATAATGGATTTATTCAAAAAAATTTTAAGTATGAAATAACAAGTTCAAGAAAAATCATAAAATAAGGAGAAATCCTTCTTAGGGTAAAATTTAATTTTTTTAAAGAAAACTTGAAACAACACATAAATATTAAGTTTAAAATATCAGCATTTCATAGTATTACATAATTCAATATTTACAAGAGACCTTATCTTAAACCTTATCTGACATATGAAATACTTAATTTATCATGCAAGTGGCATTTCGAACCTCTGAAAATTGAAAATGCCTTTTTGTCAATTAAATATGCAAAATATTTAAGAGTACAACTGCGGTTTGGGGAAGAATGATGGATATCTCTCTCTTTTTCTCTCAACGACTAGTTGAGGAAAGGGGGTGTATATATTCTGGTGGTTGAGTATAGTTTTAAAAGAAAATTAGCCTAAATTTTCAGGCCTAGGGTATAGAAATTACTTTACAGTTTTCTCCCAATATTTAACTTATTGTATGCAAGTGTATTTTCGTTTTTTCAAAAGAATATATTTTCTTATTATCTAAGATGACAAACGATACAGCAGTACTGAGAATAAAAAATATTAAATATTCTAGCGACATTTAGTAACAAATAGAACTTGTTTGATTAATTTTATTTAACTATACTTTTCATTATTATTGATATAATTAAATAAACATAGATTACAGATTAATAGTCTCTTAATTTATCAGTTAACTATCATGACTTATGATAGAAGCATACGAGAAACTAATTTTGAGTTCAAGCCCCCACCCCGCCCCCATCCGTTTCATCCATTCCTGGTCCCACGTTTCACATTAAATGTGTTTATCCGAAACCAATGATTGTACATGCTGATTTAGTTGTTATGTAATGCCAATAACCCATCCTATTTTCGTTAGGATCCATTTTCTCGACAGTCTGGTTGGGGTAGAAACTTGTCTCCTGGGAACATACACGAGCTGGGAGAGAGATTGGAGAGAGAAACGGCGCCTGCTGCTTCTTCTATACTTACTTCAAGAGCTTGTAACAATTAACGAAACATGCACGATCCATAAAATGAAATTGAATTCTTATGTACGCATAGTATGTACTTTTAGACGACTGTTTAATACATGTTTTCTTTAATCAGTCTTCCAAAATTTCATTTTAATTGACGCATCGCGACGACCAGTTCAGCGGGCGTCCATCTTAAGCCCTTCCTACTAGAGCAAGCGAACGTTGAGATAGGTGCAGACATGCGCATTAACGATCAGTAATAACGATAATTATGTATAAAATTGATAAATAAAACGATTTTACACCTTCGAATACCATTTAATTTTCATTTAAAAATAACAAAAATTTTCCTTGGAATGTTTGTAATAAGTGACAAACAACGGTTTTGGCACTGCGTTTTCGTTGACGAGAAATAAATTTTTTTCGATGCGAATGTTGAACTTTTCACTATAGACCGAAGGTTAAAAGGTAAAAAATATACTAAAAAATTTCAGACACCTGGTAAAAAATCAAGTTTCAATAGTACGGGCATGAAAAATGCACCAATCAAAAGAAAACGCTTGAATGCAGGCATGATTTTTATGGTATGCTGATATCTATTAAAACATTTTTGTGAGATCCGCTTAAAATACTGTTCCCATGTTAAAGAATAGGGCAGTCGTGCTAGACTGTCGCAGAGGCCGACTTCTTAAATTCCTGGTATGCAGAGCAAAAGTGACTCCAATACCACTTAAAATTTGCCAACATTATTTGCACAACTCGAATGTACTGGGCTGTTACAATGTTTTTGCCTAATTACTAATTATCTCCGAGTTTTTGGATCCCCATTTTTTTAAGTATTCTTAATCATTCACTTTGGGTTATTACTTTCTTTCACATTTTACATTATTTATTGCTTTGTTTTCGTGTTGTTCTGTTTGAAATAGGCTTTTTTCCTCAATTTTCTGTCTCGCGATGTTTACCTTTGCTAACCTGACTACGCTGAGTGGAAGTTTTTATCTCGAGGAGAGAGTGGTTAAAATATGGAAATAAATTACACTTTTTATATTTTTTCAATGCTGGTGAGGTTATACATGGTTCTCCTAACTAATCTAGGACTGACTACGCCTGCTGAAGCTATTAAAGGTGGAGATTTTTACTGTTCCATTAACCAATTCAAACCAATTGCCTGCCTCTCTCTCTCTCTCTCTCTCTCTCTGGGCCTAATTGAAGTTGAAAATTGTTCTCTTTCTCTTATTTAATTTTTGTAGGCTACTATCCAGGCATTGTTTTGACTGGTTTCGTCTCAGTTTTTCTGAAATTCAACTGTCACGGAATTTGAGCGTCCGTCAAAATTCCGATGACGTCATCGCCCCTTTCCACACTCGTTACTTCTATTCATCGAGCTGGAAAGGGAAGCGAGGCGATGCTCGACGTCAAAAGCGTCATCAGGTCCCGACCAATGAAAAAGGAGAGCTGGAGTTTCGTCACGAGGAGAGAAATTCAAGAGATCAGAGGAGAAGAAAGGAGAGAGCCATATGGAGAGGTCGTTTAAATCACGGTGAGAGGAAATACAGCCCGTATGGAAAAATATCTGGTTATGGCAGCGGGATAGGTTGCCTAAATACGGTGGATAGAAGGACTGTTATATCCAAACCGGCGCCAGCGACCAGTAGCTACGGGGAATTGGCATGTTCGACGAGCAACGAAGGAGAAAAGAACTCCGTTTGTAGGAAGCCGTCGGGGTGCCAACGTGGCAGAGTGTTCTCCAAAGGTTTTTCGATAGAGGACGAGGACGAAGGACGAAGGAAATAAAGTTCCTCGTTGGACCTGCAGACACCGTATTGAATGCCTGGTAAGCGTTAAAATTCAGTTGTTTCTAAACACCAACTTTGTGTTAACAATTTTTGAGGAACTGAAATCATACCGGCTTACCTACGTGTCATATTTACGAGGACTGTGGCCTTTCGGACTCGATGCCTATCTGAGGGATGGATTAGGCTTCGTTCTTATTTAGGTGTCTCATTAAATCTACCGATATATAGGTATATATATATATATATATCTTTATTTCTCATTATTGCTAAACCAAGCTTTATGATTTATTATTTTGTCAAAGCATAGGGCCGAGTGCAACTAGTATTTGTCGGCGACGCACGTCTCCTATTCCTGCTTATATTATAAGCTAGTTAAGTGCTTATTATCTGTTTTCATTTAGGAGTGTGCTGCAGCAGCTCGACGTTAAAATTTACCTACCTGAATTTTCAATCTCACCGGACAGTGACATTTGTATATGTGTGTTCTCTCGGATGTGTATCTTGTTAACGTTGCCAGAGCATAGTCTCAGGTTTAATGTGTGAAACATTTTACACCATAGAGTGCTTCAGAAAAGAGCTCTGTTCTGTGTTCAGCTCTCATTATTTAGAGTTGTGCATCTATGTGTAAAGCTTATGAGTGTTAGTGCCGGCAACGCCATCGAGCAGTGTGTATTATTCTTTTGCTCATGGTTTTTACATCTTCAAGCTGATTTTGAATTTGGAATCCAAGTGTGGATCCGAGAGTGCTAGTGAAAAATGTGTATTAAGTGTTCTTCTTAGTTTGGATGGTAGACTAAAGCTTGTCGCCATTTGGTGTTTGTTTATTTGTTTTTGCTAATTCATATTTTTGATATGTTATTGTTTTAATTTTAGCTTTAAGGTGCCATTAGTCATTTATTATTCAGTTGGTAAATAAATACTTTACTTTACTTTCACGCCCTCTGTTTACGTGTCAATTAATTATTTCCACTGCGTACTCTACTTTTAATTGTCATTATAAATTTTCACGTTACATCAACAAGTTTGCTCGATCGTATATTAGTCCTTATTGTCAAATTGTTTTGCATATTATTCAAAATGAAAACCTCGATTTTCTCCTGTCTCAGAACAGGTGACCGACTACTCTAGTAGTTACTGTCATAGCTTACCATCAGCACTGTTAACATGTTTTCCAGTTTGCTTCCTAGTGTAGGTGATTGGAATTTTTTTCACAAGTTTTTCTTCTGTCATTACATTCAATTTGGATGTCGACTCATATTTATTTTTTCCCTCTCAAAAAAATGTACTTTTCAGTTATTTTAATATTCGACAAGTCGTATTTCATTTCAATTCATTCAGGTCTGCTTTGTGTTAATTGGGTTGGGAGAAATTTTTGGCAATCATTTAAATCTTCAACTAGCAGAGACACACAGCATTGCCCGGGATAACTGCAGCTTTGGTAAACAGAAGAACCTCAAAAAGTTAACAAATAATCCAAATTGGTTTTAGTAATTCTGCAATTTCCCGAAATTTCTGAAGCAAGGATAACTTTTTTGTTTTCTCTGACCAATACTCATTCATTTCTTGGGTGGCATTTCGATAGATATCAATTAATTTGTATCTATTGAATGATTACTAAAGAGTATAATACTGTTTTTTATTTTATTTACACGGGAGAAAAAAATCCCATCAGCATATAAATACACAAGAATAAGAATAAAATAAATCGTAAATAAATACAAATACAAACAAAAGAATATAAAAATATCACAAATCTTAGGAATTGCAGTCCAATTTTCTAAGCTTGTCTTTACTCTCATGAAAAAAACACAGTGAGGTAAGTATTGGCGAGTCTTTGAGTTCTTTTGAGTGGAGTATGGTATGTACGGTTATTTGAGTTACTGGAGTTATGAATGAAAAAAGTCATCGGGGTTCTGGTACGATGAACTGGAACGCGAAAGGACAGCTCTCCTAGTAGATCGCGGCAATCAAGGTGAAAATGAATTAAGTCATACAAGAAAATTAGATCACATTTGATTCGATGAGTGGCAAGTGATTCCAGTCTCGGTAACAATGGGTTTTCACCAGGGCTGTAATCGGCACACAGTTTAAATTTAGCATATTTGAGGAAGCGATTCTGAACGCCTTCAGTTATATTTATGTATTTTTCATAGTGTGGGCTCCAGACTGTGGAGGCGTATTCCAATATGGGACGGACTAAGGAGCAATAAAGAATTTTCAATGTCTGTAGATCATGAAAGGGGGTAAGATGTGTTCTTATAAAGCCTAGAGATCTGTTTGATTTTCGTACTAAGTAGTCTATGTGGGCATTAAAGGATAATTTACTATCAAAAATAACACCTAAATCCTTGATTTGGTTTAGTTTCTTGATAGTTCTGTTGCCAATTTTATAGCTAAAGTCGATGGAGTGTTTTGTATTATGAATCGAGAAGGACTTGGGTTTATCAGTATTAAAGAACATTCCATTGTTATCACACCATGTAGATAAAATGTCAAGTGACGTTTGTAGTTCATAACAGTCTTCGAAGTTTGTTACCCTTCTATACAATTTAATGTCATCAGCAAAGAGCAGAAAATGAGTATCTTCATCTAACCCCAATCCAATATCGTTAATAAATATCAAGAATAAAATTGGTCCTAATTGAGAGCATTGTGGGACACCACTAGTGGCAATGATTGGGGGAGAAAGAGTATCCCTTTTTTAACATAGAGCCTTCTAGAGGTTAATATAATTTCTTATCCAAGACAAAATAGGGTTCCATAATCCCAAAAGCTCCAATTTTCTGTCGAGTTTGATTTAAAAAGTCGAGGTGATGTTAGCTTTGTTATCTGTTATATTGTCAACTGTCGCACGAGTGAACCGACTGCTTCTTAGAAAAAAAAGTTAAATTCTCCTAATGGATGGACCTCTCCAAGTAAATCACAGCTAGCCTAAATAAATACTTAATCACGTAATCTTACTTTCCGGTGATTGAAATCTCTTCTTGGGTGGCAGAGCATGTACATGATCGTTACTGTCTGTGTGTTCTGCAATCCCAACAATTACTACGTGGTAATCTGTTGTTGCAATTCCCACTCTGCTCTCGATGCCTTGAAGTAAAGCTTGGCCATTCATCACTTTGTGTGGTCTAGCAGTCGCCGTTTCTTCTGTTGATACGCTTGCATCGTCGAGGGCCGCCTGAGAGTTTCGATGACTACTTGATCACTCATGACTTGCTCAGTTTCTCAACAGTTTGGTAATTCTCTTTTATCTACAGTTAGTGCTCATTTTTAAAGATTTTCAGGAGAATTTTAATTACTGAGAACTATAAATTCTAAGAAAAACCCGAAGAGTAATTCTATGCATTGTCACAAATTGAACCTTATTTATGAAGCACAAACTTTTCCTTGCATTGTTTGTCATGATATATCTATTGTTCGTCTATGAGTAGTGTTTGTGAATTGCGTGTTCATACCATTGTTGATATCTGTTGGTTGCACAAACTTTGCCTTACCTTGTTGCCTTATTAATATGCACTGCCATCACCATGAATATCAATTTTTTATAGATATTTAGTAGTTTTCGAAATCTGAGGTAGACAGTGACCTTCCTCAGGCTTTGAAGATCAAGTGTGCAAAGTTTCATCAAGATCGGAATAAAGGTGTAGATTTGTATTAAATACAAACCCACCCACAAACATTCTTCTTTATATATAACTATCAAAGTTACCCGACATTGCCCGGGATAATTACACTTGTAGGTAAACATTTAATTATATTTGCAATATCTTAAAAATAAACACATGAAAAAGCTTAGAATTAATACAGTAGAAATTCTTAATGAAAATTCGAAAAAAAAATTTTAAAAGCTCATAATGGATGGACCTCTCCAAGGATGCCACTGCTAGTCTAAATAATTTCTTATTCACGTAATCTTACGTCAGATGTACACTTGATGTTGTTGCAATTTCCACTCTTCTCTCGATGTGTTGAAGCAAAAGTTGGTCATTCCTGTAAACTTGTGTAAATAGGTGTATAGATGTATGTAAACCTGTGTGAATAGGTGTATACCCGTTTATGAACTTCTATATATATTGTGTATATACGTTTATAAATTTATGTACACATTTGTGTAAGCTTATGTAAATAACTGTACAGATGCGTAAATTGTGTATTCACGTGTGTAAAGTTGTGCACATATATGTATAAATGTGGGTAAACTTGTGTAAACTTTCGTAAATAAGTTGTACAGATGTGTACATAAACGTAAACAAGTGAATCTGTGTGTAAACCTGTGTAAATAGGTGTAAACACGTATGTAAATTTGTGTACGTGTGTGTTTAAAGGTGTGTAAAGTTGTTTAAATATTCTATACAGATGTGTACAAAAGTGTAAAGTTGTGTAAATAGGTGTATAGATGTATGTAAACTTGTGTGAATAGATGTATATCCGAGTGTAAACTTGTGTTTATTGTATATACACGTGTGTAAATATGGCTATGTAAATGTGTAAGTAGCTGTGAAAATGTATAAATATGTATGTAAAAATGTGAAAATGGGTAAATACGCGTATAGTAAATATTCCGTTAATGAGTCTTAAGTCTTATACAGTCGAGTCAATTGACCCGAGAATAGCGACTCTGAAATTTGGGTCAAACAACTCTTACTGACATGTGTGTCCAAAGACTCTCTGAAATAGGTCGTACTGGAAGAATCATAGGACTCTCACAAGCGGGTCACATTAAACGCATACTGCTGTGAGAGCACAGAATATAGTCAAAATGTATTTTTATGAAATGATTGCATCTGCTATGCTATCAAATAAGCTGTGTGGCTCGGACTCTATTTTTTTTATTAAATTCTGCAGTATTTGAATATTAATCTACAGTAAAAATGAACACATAAAATTGCTTAGAATTAATACTGTAAAAATCCATAATGAAGATTGGAAAAAATGTTTTTTTAAATGCTCACAATTGATGGACCGCTCCATGAATGCCACTGCTAGCCTAAATAATCTTAGTCATGTAATCTTACTTTAAATGTACACTTGATGTTGTTGCAATTCCCACTCTCGATGTCTTGAATCAAAACTTGGCCATTCATCACTTTGTGTAGTCTAGCAGTCGCCAGTTCTTCTATTGACATGCTTACCATTTGCTCAATACAGCACGGAGCTGCTTCCTCTGTCATCTTTCCACTCTTTCTGAATAGTCTGCTAACTCTCCATTATGCCATTTACTGATCATTTTGAAAGATTTTCAAGAAATTAAGTACTAAGAACTCTCACTTCTAAGAAAAGCCTGAATAACAGGAATTCTATGCGTTGTTACAAATTTAACCTTATCTATATTGCACAAACTATGCCTGCATTGTTGGTCATGAGATATATATTGTTGATTCCTGCATAGTGTTGGTGCATTGCGTGTTGATAACTATTGTTGCACAATCTTATCTTATCTGTTACAGAGGGTTACCTACTCCTACGAGGGAGTTTTGCGCCATCCCATTAATAACGACTGCTACGAGATGACAGTAGCAGTCGGGACCGACGGCTTAACGTGCCCTCCGAAGCACGGGGGGTTTCATGATGGAAAAGCTGCTGGGGATAAACGAACCAGAGGCTGTCACCAACTGCTGGAACACCAGCTATGGTCAATCGGCAAATGGGTCAGACCAAAGTCCCCCAACAGCCGCGCCCCAAATAGCTGTCCCGCCAGCGGTGGCCCTCAAGCCCAGGCCGTCACCCAACCAGCAGCTGGCCGCGCCTGAAGTTGCTGAACTCCATCGATTGTCAAGCCAACCGACGAGACAACCAGGCCAGGGCCACCCCCATTGTTGCACAAACATTGCGTTGCATTGTTGGTCATGCGATCCTTATATTAATATGCACTGCCATCATTATGAATATCGATTTATTTTTCGTCATCCTTTGAAGGTCAAGTATGCAAAATTTCCTCAAGATCGGAATAAAACTGTAGATTTGTATAAGAAACAAAGAAACAAACCCACAAACATCCTTCTTTATATATATCCAGAAACAAAGAAACATCCCGGGCAACGCAGAGGTATCCAGCGTTGCCCGGGATAATTACACTTATAGGTAAACAGAACAATCTCAAAAAAATAAATATATTTCCCAATTGATTAAATAATAAATCAATCAATACAACACGGAGCAAAAAGACTATTCATTCTACGAAAAATGCGAAAAACAAATTCTAGGTGATATACCGGGACTTTATCTATACTCTTCTTGACTTGCCTCACCACTGCGGATCATCACCAGATATTTTAGACTCAAGTTTTTCTTGCCCTTGACGTTGAAGCTCTTATACCCTCTTGCTCTATTCCAAACTCCCGTTGTTCAGATGTTTCAAATGCCTGTATAGCTTTTTCTGTTTTAGTTGCAGAGTTTCTATGACCAATATTGGTTCTTTCTTTTTCTTTTGCAGACACATAAATTTTTGCTAGTCGTCTGGATATTTGGTAGGGAGCTCAAGGGAGACAAGCGAGACTCCTTGGCCTCATCAATAGACGGCTACCTTATTAATGTCCTGTCACTGCATCATCATTTTATGCTCATTATTATTAATTCTTGGAAACGAACGTTCAATCCCGCATTATCAGCATCTCAGTTTCCAAAATATACACATTCCCACAGAATATAGTCAAAATGTATTTTTATGAAATGTTTGGATCTGATATGCTACAAAATAAGTTAGGTGATAACCCTGGCGTGGCTCGGAGTTTTTTTTTCTGTTCCTCATTGTGTATTGAAACCATTGTTGCACAAACTTTTCTTTGCATTGTTGGTCATGAGTTATACATTGTTGGTCCGTGCAGATGTTTGTGAATTGCGTGTTGATACCATTGTTGATAAGCATTCTTGCACAAACTTTGCTTTGCATTGTTGGTCATGAGATATTTCTCATTAATATCCTTGCCATAACCATGAATACCGATTTTTTATCAATAATTATTATTTTTTCGAAATCTGAAGGTCAAGTATGCAAAATTTCATCAAGATCGGAATAAAACTGTAGATTTGTATATAGAACTAGCAGAGTTACCCGGCGTTGCCCGGGATAATTAACTTGTAGGTAAAGAGAACAATCTCAAAAATTTATAATATATCTCCTAATTGGTTAATTCATAACTCAATCAATAAAGAATATAGTCAAAATGTACGAGGGGCGATTGATAAATAAGGTCTCCATGGCTGTAACGTTTTTATTTGTTAACCGATTTTCAAATTTCTTTTTGTATCTTATACTCACATTTGTCCTCTATGTAATCCACTATTCACTTTTCGACATAGTCCCCATCCCTTTCCACGCATTGTGCCAATGCGTGACCACTCGGGTGAACCCGTTGAAGAGGAATTTCGTGGTTTTGTCAACACCAGGATTGAATGGCAGCTTTGGACCTTCTTCTGGAGTACAATAGCGTCCGCCTGCACACGAATCACCACACACAAGAGGCGTTGCAGCGCCTACAGTTCAAAGATGAAAAATTGCAGTTCAAAAATGAAAGACTTTGCACATTGCGACTTTCACCACTTCCCAAAGAAGAAAGAGCCCCTTAAGGGCATGAGTTGGTTCTGACAGCGAGGTAAACGCTGCCATTCAATCCTGGTGTCGACAACAACTCCGGAATTCCTCTCTGACGGGTTCACCCAACTAGTCAGGCGTTGGCGCAATGCTTGGAAAAGAATGGGAACTATGTCGAAAAGTGAATAGTGCATTACATAGAGGACAAATGTGAGTATAAGATACAAAAAGAATTTTGAAAATCGGTTAACAAATAAAGTTACAACCATGGAGACCTTATTTATCAATCGCCCCTCGTATTTTTAGGAAATGTTTGGATCTGATGTGCTACCAAATAAGCCAGGTGATAACCCCGGCGTGGCTCGGACTTTTTTTTTTAATACATTTTGAAATATCTATAAAATAATCACATGAAAACGCTTAGAATTAATATAGTAAAAATTCTTAATAAAAATTCGAAAAAATTTTTATTAAAGACTCACAATGGATGGACCTCTCCAAAGATGCCACTGCTACTCTAAATAATTTCTTACTCACGTAATCTTACTTTAAATGTACACATGATGTTGTTGCAATTCCCACATTTCTCTCGATGTCTTGAAGCTAAATCTTGGCCATTTATCACTTTGTGTAGTCTAGCGTTCGCCGATTCTTCTAATTACCATTTGCTCAATGAAGCATGGCGCTAAAGGATTGCTTCCTCTGTCGTGTTTCCACTCGTTCTCAATAGTGTGCTAACTCTTCATTATCTCCAGTTACTGATCATTTTAAACGATTTTCAAGAAATTGTTAAGTACTAGGAACTCTCTTTTATAAGAAAAGCCTGAATAACAGGAATTCTATGCATTGTTACAAATTGAAAGTTATGTATATTGCACAAACTTTGCCTTGCATTGTTGGTCATGAGTAATATATTGTTGTTCCGTGCAGGGTGTTTGTGAATTGCGTGTTGATACCATTGTTGATAAGTATTGTTGCACAAACTTTTCCTTGCATTGTTGGTCATGAGATATTTCTCATTAATATGCCTTGCCATAACCATGAATATCGATTTTTTTATCGATATTTATTATTTTTCCGAAATCTGAGGTAGACAGTGACCTTCCTCATGCTTTGAAGGTCATGTATGCGAAATTTTATCAAGATCGGAATAAAACTGTAGATTTGTATAAAAAACAGACCCACAGACCCACAGACGCACAGACCCACCCACAAACATCCTTCTTTATATATATAGATAGATATACTAGCAGTGGACCCGGCATTGCCCGGGATAATTACACAGTAGGTAAACAGAACAATCTCAAGTAGTTAAATAAACTGATGTGTTTTTTGGAAATAAACTGTAATAGGTTATGCACTGCTAAAACTGCCAAACACACAAACACACACACACAAAGAAACATATACACACTTTTCCCAATCGTCTGAACGCTTGTTAGGGAGCTGAAGGAAGACAAGTGTATCTCCTTTGCCTCATCGAGAGAGACTGCCCTATCTATATCGTCTATTATATCCATTTCCTGTTCATTGTTACTAATTCTTGGAAACGAATGTTCTATCTTTGCGTCATCATTTTATGTTCATTGTTATAATTCTTGGAAACAAATGTTCTGTCATTGCATCATCATTTTATGTTCATTGTTATAATTCTTTAAAATGAACTTTCTATCATTGCATCATCATTTTATGTTCATTGTTATAATTCTTTGAAATGAACTTTCTATCATTTCATCATCCTTTTTTGCTCATTGCTATTGGTGAATTGCGTGTTGATACCATTATTGATACCAATTGTTGCACAAACTTTGCCTTTCATTGTTGGTCATGAAATATATATTGTTGATCCCTGCCTAGTGTTTGTGGATTGCGTGTTTATACCATTGTTGACACCTATTGTTGCACAAATTTTTTCCTTGCATTGTTGGTCATGAGATAAACAGGGTGTTTTTGAATTGAATGCAGATTTTTTGGGAGATTGTTGGTCTTAGAAGTATTTTTTGTCATATGAACATGGGGTCCCCGCAGCTCCGTTTACTTACAATACTGCATTGAACAATCAAATGTCACTGGGACGCAGTGTGCGTTGGTAGGCCTTTATTATGAGCCGTTATTACGAGGCCTCGTATTTTATTTTTAACAATTAACACAAGCAATCTACTGTAATAACTTTTAAAGTAATTGTTTGCATAGAAATTTCAAAGTGCACGTGCTTGTTTGTTGAAAAGTCTTAGGACAAACTTCGTCAAGGAGATTCCATGGTATCCAACCTTTTTGTAAAATACGATTAGTCCATATGTAAATGAACTAATCGCATTCTGGGAAAGCAGTAGGTATAGACTTGTTTTAAAAAGTTCACTTGATGTACTTTTTACATGTGTAAAGTTAAACAAACAGTATGTATCGTTTTACATGGAATGATTATGCAGACACGCATCTGTGTCTCGGTGCTGCTGTTACCATGGATGGTGCAAGGCCTTTGTATGCTGAACGTTATCCCAACAGAATTCTTCCAAATTCACGAACATTTGCTGCAGTAGATTGTCGTCTAAGAGAAACAGGCGCATTCGCTCGTGGACGTCGTCGGTGGTTATGCTCCCCTAAATTAGAGGATGAAGTTTTGGAAAGGTTTAACCGAAATCCATCGACAAGTACTCGTGCGGTCGGAGCTGCTCTGAATACTAGTCATACCACTGTATGGAACATTTTACATGACAACCTGTAACATCCGTTGAAGCTTTGAAAGGTGCAGGAATTACAGGTATTGGACATTGAAACTGAAACACCTACGCAAATAGCACTGGTTACCCCCAGGGCTGAATAGAACCTTCTGCTAGGTAATTAATCGTATGCATATCAATGAATCACGTGTCAGAGGTCTTGGTAGTCAATCCAGTAGAAAAGTTCGATAGTAAGCTTCAAATTGTCTGTGCAGAGCGCTATAATGGGAGACATATCCGACTTCAAAAGAGGGCAGATTGTTGGGGCGCGTCTAGCAGGTGCATCTGTGTCCAAAACTGCCACACTTTGTGATGTCTCACGTGCTACAGTATCCAGGGTGATGTGTGCATATGAACAGGAAGGACGAACCACGTCCAGGAGGAGCAACTGCAGGGGAAAACGGAAGTTGTCGGAAAGAGACGTCAGGACATTGGCCAGGATTGTTGCACGAAAGCGGAAAACCACCGCAGCAGAAATCACCGCAGAAATGAATACACACCTCCAGGAACCTGTGTGCACGAAGACAATCCGTCGTTACCTGCATAAATCCAACATCCATGGCAGGGTTGCTATACCGAAGCCTTTCATCAGTAGTACAAATGCCTCCAAGCGAATTCAGTGGTGCCGGACGCATAAAACCTGGACGTTGGATGACCTCAAACGCGTCATATTCTCGGATGAGTCCAGCTACACTGTCTTCCAAACAACAGGGAGGGTATTCGTCTGGAGGAGACCCGCTGATGCCTACAACCCAGACTGCAGCTATTCATGTTATTAAAAATAAACTGTGACATGATTAATAATGAAATAATAAATGGGAAGAAACGAAAAAATGGGAAGAAACAAAACATAAATTTTAATTTACATTTTTTCAGTTTATTTTTTTTTTCTTCTAATAATTAAAAAAAAACACGGAGGTGGATCAGTAATGGGTGGATCAGTAATGGTCTGGGGTGCAAACTGTGCAGGACCTCTACCGATCCTTCCCAAGACGTGTTGCTGCTGTGCTGGCTGCCCACTGTGCCCCAACACCTTATTAAATAAAGATTTTGGATTTCTACCAGGTGTTTCAGTTTCAATGTCCAATACCTGTATGTCCCAATGATCAAGGTCCCCGGCGTGCTTTCGCGGAATGGTTTATGCAGCAACAGAATAGGATTCCAAACTTTCCTTCCATGGTTTTGTGGACAGATGAGGCAACGTTTACGCAAGAGGGAATGTTCAATAGCTACCATAGTCATCTGTGGTCTCATGTCAACCCATGTGCAATATATGTTAACAGTTTTCAGCATCGTTTTTCATTGATTATTTGGGCTGGCATGATTCACAATGTCTTGATTGGGCCACATCTCCTACCATGCCATCTTAACGGGCAAACATACATTGGTTTCCTGAAGGAGGAGCTCCCTGGTCTTCTTGAAGATGTTCCACTAATGACCAGACATTTGATGTGGTTTCAACAGGACGGCACACCTTCGTATTACACAAGAGCAGTTAGAGATTACCTAAATGAGACATATCCTGGTCGTTGGATTGGTCGTGGCGGACCAGTTGCTTGGCCACCGAGATCGCCAGATCTCACACCGATGGATATTTTTATGGGGAAGCATAAAATCAATGGTGTACTCCGAACCCGTAGATACCGAAGAAGAATTGGCGGCTCGTGTTGTCGCGGCAGCAAGTGACATCAAGTACATCAATCTATCATAAGGCATTGCGAATTGTGCTATGAAGCAAATGGTGGTCATTTCGAACAATTACTGTAAAAGTCATACAGTAGATGACTTGTGTTAATTGTTAAAAATAAAATAATCTAGGCCTACCAACGCACACTGCGTCCTGGTGTCATTTGATTGTTCAATGCAGTATTGTAAGTAAACGGAGCTGCGGTGACCCCATGTTCATATGACAAAAAATACTTCTAAGGACCTCTTCTATCATCTCCCAAAAAATCTGTACACAATTCAAAAACACCCTGCATATTGTTGGTCCGTGCAGAGTGTTTGTGAATTGCGTGTTGATACCATTGTTGCAAAAACTTTGTTGAATTGTTGTTGGTCATGAGATATTTCTCATTAATATGCCCTGCCATAACCATGAATATCGACTTTTTATCAATAATTATTTTTTCGAAATCTGAGGTAGACAGTGACCTTCCTCATGCTTTGAAGGTCATGTATGCGAAATTTTATCCGGATCGGAATAAAACTGTAGATTTGTATAAAAAACAAACAAACAAACATCCTTCTTTAAATATATAGATAGACTAGCAGAGGACCCGGCCTTGCCCAGGATAATTACACAGTAGGTAAACAGAACAATCTCAAGAAGTTTAATAAACTGATGTGGTTTTTTGGAAATAAACCGTAATAGGTCATGCACTGTTAAAACGTGCCAAAAACACACACACACACACACACACACACACACACACAAAGAAAAACATACACACTTTTCCTTTGCTTCATCGAGAGAGACTGCCCTATCTATATCGTCTATTATATCCATTTCCTGTTCATTGTTACTAATTCTTGGAAACGAATGTTCTATCATTGCATCATCATTTTATGTTCATTATTATAATTCTTTGAAATGAGCTTTCTATCATTGCATCATCATTTTGTGCTCATTGTTATTGGTGAATTGTTGATACCATTGTTGATACTGATTGTTGCACAAACTTTTCCTTGTATTGTTGGTCATGAGATATATATTGTTGGTCCGGGCAGAATGTTGGTGCATTGCGTGTTTATACCATGGTTGATACCTATTGTTGCACAAACTTTGCCTTGCATTGTTGGTCATGAGATATTTCTCATTAATATGCCCTGCCATAACCATGAATATCGATTTTTTTATCGATAATTATTATTTTTCCGAAATGTGAGGTAGACAGTGACCTTCCTCATGCTTTGAAGGTCAAGTGTGCAAAATTTCATCAAGATTGGAATAAAACTGTAGATTTGCATAAGAAACAAAAAAACCCACAAACAAACAAACAAACAAACAAACAGACCCACAAACATCCTTCTTTATATATATAGAAAGAAAATATTTGTAGAGGTACCCGGCATACTGAGCACATCGGTTCTGGTCTGCGCGTGCTCTAAACGTTAATGAGATGGTGCGCGTGGAGGATGCACGTGAATGACGATTATTTAAAGGGCAGAACGGTCTCTAAATCAAAAGAATTTTATTATTCGTACGGAGCTTATTATTTATTACGATAACTTGAAAACGAATTAACTTTTTTACAATCCGTTTTCACCAATCCATTACTATGGGACAGAGCACGAACAAGTACGAATGTGAGATAGCCGGAATAGATACGTGCTCTAATGGTACCATTATGATATCCCCCTAACAATTTCCTATAACCAGATATGGCATATAATACATGTATATCATACAAATCGTCACGACGTCTCATGAACGAATATATAAAAAAAAAAATAGTGATAGCAGATACAGTCTATGTATTGGTCTAGTGGCACGTGCACGTGTATTTCTCATGAATGAATATAACGCATAAATAACGATAGTGTGAAGTGTTTAGTAGTACGTGTCTTAATGGTACCAAATGGTACTGTTGAAACTTTCAATGCTAAGAATTGTTATATAATATATCAAACAACTCGCAACAACGTATCACGAGGGAATATAACGAGTAAATAATGATAGTGGGAATTAGTTTAGTAGCACGTGCCCTATTGGTACCATATTGTACCATATGTACTGTTGGAACTTTCAATGCTAAGATATGGCATATAGTATATCAAACAACTCGTAACAACGTGTCATGAGTGAATATAACCAGTAAATAATGATAATGGGAATTGGTTAATAGCACGTGCCCTAATGGTACCATATAGTACTGCTGGAACTTTCAATGCTAAGATATAGCATGTAATATATCAAACAACTCGCAACAACGTGTCATATGTGAATATAACGAGCAAATAAAGATAGTGGGACTTGGTTTAGTAGTACGTGCCCAAATGGTACCATATGGTACAATATGTACTGTTGGAACTTTCAATGCTATAATATGTCATGTAATATATCAAACAACTCGTAACAACGTGTCATGAGTGTATATAAATCGAATAAATAATGATAGTGAAAGATCGTTTAGTAGCACGTGTTCTAATGGTACCATTTGATATCATTAGTTACTGTCTGAACTTTTAATGCTAAGATATGGCATGTCGTATATCAAACAATTTTTAACATATAATGAGTGAATATAACGCGTAAATAATGATAGTCGGAACTGTTTAGTAGTACATGTTTTAATCGTGCTATATGTTACCTTTGGAAACTGTCAGTTCCAAGATATGGCGTGTAATATATCAACCATCTCCTTACGAGTTATTAGACCTATTGTTATCCATAGCTTATTTGTATCAAGAGCATATTGCTGTTAGGCTTAATAGTATCTAAAACTAAGAACTGTGAGACATATTGCTAATTAGTAGTAGTTAATCGCTTGCTTCAATAGTAGATGGCAACATAGCAACACTTTAGCAATTGAATATGAAAAGATAATATATGCTTACACATAATGCTTCACCAATTGAATGCTCACTTCGTTTAACATTATGTGGGAATGCCTACAAATTAAAAAATTTTATTTGTTCAAATATATAAAGAATAACTTCACTCTCCATTTAACTTTTCAGTTCTTCAAGTTTATTTGCTTAAATTCTCTCTATACATAAATAGTAATTTACAATTTAGTTTTCATATTTATATATTTTTTCTAAAGTGTTTTAAAATGTTGGGTAATTCTATATAACCATGTATGATGCTATAACACGAAAATGAGCTCCCTTTAACTGCTTTGGCGGTAAAATCATTCTTGTTTAAATCTTTACTTCAGAGATATTATGAAATATCTAGCCATATCAAAACACGACAGGCCTATTGTTGCACAAATTTTGCCTTGCATTATTGGTCATGAGATATCTGTTGCTGGTCCGAGCGTAGTGTGAATTGCGTGTTGACACCATTGTTGATACCTATTGTTGGACAAATTTTGCTTGCATTGTTGGTCATGAGATATATATTGTTGGTCCACGCAAAGTGTTTGTGAATTGCGTGTTGACATCATTGTTGATAACTATTGTTGCACAAACTTTGCCTTGCATTGTTGGTCATGAGATATAGATTGTTGGTCCATGCAGAGTGTTTGTGCCATAGCCAACTAAAAATACGGGCCCCGGCGCGATCGAAGGTCAAAGCGATGATGTCATACCCGTAGGCTGGTAGTTTCAAAATCTCAGAATGTTTATTACGAACAGTTTAATACATATATTAAAGTTAAACAAACTTTTTAACATTTATAATTGACTGAATCATAAAAGATTATGAGATCTTGCTTTTTTTTTTAAACTTGATTATAAGATTTGTTTATCATTTTAAATGTGGCTATGATTTAACAATTTATTTGCAAACTAAAAAAATAAAAAAAAGATATATTGAAAATTAAATAAATATTTTATTAAACTTCAAAGTAATATCAAAGAAAACAATACAGAAAAATTACAAATTCCTTATTTCTTCAGCTCCCAAGTTCTCTTATTTTTCTTTTATAATTTTTAGCATCACAGCGTTTATCATTAATAACTTTAGTAAAATTATTTAACAAAATTTTAGAATCAAGTAATATAATATTTTTCAGGTTTTTCACTATTAATATACTGCAAAAACATTCTTGCGTTCAAATCTTCCCTTATTATACAACTTAAGTTTTGTTGTCATTTTGTTCTAGCTGGCTCTGATTTGTGAATCGTAATTTGAATTGCAACCGTAAACACTGCATTTTCTGGGCATTTTGAGGCACTAGAAAATATGAAATTAAAAAGTTTTTATTCATCAATTATACACTATAGAAAAGTAGGGTCATGTTATATATCAAGTTACAGCACCGTCGGGCAATTGAAAGTTACTTTTATAAGCGCAGTTTACAAAAAACTCGGTTATTCGGGAAAATTATCTCAAAACAACTGTAAATAATATTTACTAAATATTAGAACATTATCAACGCTCTGTAACATCTTTATAA
This sequence comes from Rhysida immarginata, assembly GCA_023313115.1. Lineage (NCBI taxonomy): Eukaryota > Metazoa > Arthropoda > Chilopoda > Scolopendromorpha > Scolopendridae > Rhysida > Rhysida immarginata. Next base: position 3,761,431 of record JAHWFO010037430.1, read on the forward strand.
TAATAGACAATATATATTGATATATCGATAATATAAACTATGAGACCAATATTATGGCTCCATAGTCGAAACCAGTCTGTTAAAATCATAACATTTCAGGAAAGAAACGTTAAAAGAACAAAATATTACTTGAATTATAAATGAATATCAAGGTAAATATCTTCAAACTAAGGAATGCTAGCCTAGACAAAATAAAGCACGCGGCATTGTTTTATTTACCGGTAACTGCAAAATGATAGAAACATTATCATTATCAGGATATTGCATAAATAAATATGTTTATTCTTAGAATTCATAAAAATAAAAATCGACTAAATGTTATTTGGAAAAATAATCTACAAGAAATCTAATTCATTCATTCATAGTCATCAAAACAACTGTAAATATTGAAACAAAACAAGTTATGGCTCCATAGTTGAAACTGGTCTGTGAAAATCATAACATGTCCGAAAAGAAATATAGTTAAAAAGAACAAAATATAACTTGAATTACACAAGAATTTTAAACGGAAAGTTATTTTCATTTAATTAAAATATAGTGTGGAAATACGAATATCTCCGAATTAAGAAATATAAGGAATATGAATTGATGAAATGAAACATGCGGCATTGTTTTATTTACCGGTAACTGCAAAATGATAGAAATATTATCATTTATTTATGCAATATCCTTTAAAATAAACTATGTTTATTCTTAGAATTCAGTAAAAATAAAAATGGACTGAATGTTATTTCTAAAAAAAAAAAAAAAAACAAAGAAAAAAACCCTACAATAAATCTAATTCATTCATTCAACCTCGTGGCATGGAAACAGTTATCAATTTGGACTATATTTTCACGAATTTCATAAAAATCTAAGCATTAAAACATATACATAATAACAACTAGCGTTTAAGGAATAAATTTATGTTAAAAAAACTCTGTCTTACCTTCAAAAATATGTATCCACTGACGCGTGAAAGGCACAATTCCCATAGAGAAAGCATGGGGAACAGTAATAAACTGAAAGCGAGGCCAGCCTACGGAGACCACGTGACAATTCCGCGCTGGGGCCCGTATTTTTAGTTGGCTATGGTTTGTGCATTGTGTGTTTATATCAATGTTGATACCTATTGTTGCATAAACTTTGCCTTGCATTTTTGGTTATGAGATATTTCTCATTAATATGCCCTGCCATTACCATGAATATCGATTTTTTTATCAATAATTATTATTTTTCCGAAATCTGAGGTAGACAGTGACTTTCCTCATGCTTTGAAGGTCAAGTATGAAAAATTTCATCAAGATCGGAATAAAACTGTAGATTTGTATAAAAAACAAACAAACCCACAAACAAACACACCCACAAACAAACATCCTTCTTTATATATATAGAAGACTAGCAGAGGACCTGGCATTGCCCGGGATAATTACGCTTGTAGGTAAACAGAACAACCTCAAAAAGCTAAATTAAACCTCCAAATTGGTTAAATAATATCTCAATCACTACAATATAGAGCGAAGGGACTATCCATTCTAAGAAAAAAACCGAAAGACAGGTATTTACCTCTTCACTGAAAAAATCCATTCTAGGTGATATACCGGGACTTGATTTACCAAAAAAAAATTTTTTAAAGGCTCACAATGTATGGACCTCTCAAATAATTTTTAACTGACGTAATCTTACTTTAGATGTACACTTGATGTTGTTGCAATTTCCTTTCTTCTTTCAATGTCTTGAAGCAAAAATTGGCCATTCACCACTTTGTGTAGTCTAGCGATGACCGATTCTTCTATTTACTTGCTTACCATTTGCTCACTACAGCACGGAGCTAAAGGAGTGCTTCCTCTGTCGTCTTTCCACTCTTTCTCAATAGTCTGCTAATTCATTATCTCCAGTTACTGGTCATTTTTGGAGATTTTCAAGAAATTGTTAAGTACTAAGAATTCTCTTTTCTAAGAAAAGCCTGAATATCAGGAATTCTATGCATTGTTATAAATTCAAACTTGTCCATATTGCATCATCGTTTTATGTTCATTGTTATAATTCTTGGAAAGGATTGCTTTAACATTGCATCATCATTCTGTGCTCATTGTTATTGGTGAATTGCGCATTGATACCATTGTTGATGCGAACACGATGGGCCTATTGTTGCACAAACTTTGCCTTGCATTGTTGGTCATGAGATATTTCTCATTAATATGCCTTGCCATAACCATGAATATCGATTTTTATCGATATTTATTATTTTTCCGAAATCTGAGGTAGACAGTGACCTTTCTCATGCTTTGAAGGTTAAGTATGCAAAATTTCATCAATATCGGAATAAAACTGTACATTTTTATAAAAAACAAACAAACCCACAAACCTACAAACAAACAAACAAACATCCTTCTTTATATATATACTAGCAAAGGTACCCGGCGTTGCCCGGGATAATTACACTTGGATGTAAACAGAACAATCTCAAAAAATTAAATTAAATTTTGCAATATCTTAAAAATAAACACATGAAAATGCTTAGAATTAATACAGTAAAAATTCTTAATGAAAATTCGAAAAAAATCTTTTTAAAGGCTCACAATGGATGGACCGCTCCAATAATTTCTTATTCAGGCAATCTTACTTCAGATGTACACTTGATGTTGTTGCAATTTCCACTCTTCTCTCGTTGTGTTAAAGCAAAATTTGGCCTTTCATCACTTTGGGTAGTCTAGTGGTGGCCAATTCTTCTATTTACTTGCTTCCCATTTGCTCAATACAGCACGGAGCGAAAGGTTTGCTTTATCTGTCGTCTTTCCACTCTTTCTCAATAGTCTGCTAACTCTTCATTATCTCCAGCTACTGATCATTTTTAAAGATTTTCAAGAAATTGTTAAGTACTAAGAACTCTCTTTTCTAAGAAAAACCTGAATAACAGGAATTCTATGCATTGTTACAAATTGAAACTTATCCATATTGCATCATCATTTTATGTTCATTGTTATAATTCTTGGAAAGGATTGCTTTATCATTGCATCATCATTTTGAGCTCGTTGTTATTGGTGAATTGCGTGTTGAAACCATTGTTGATACCCATTGTTGCACAAACTTTTATTTGCATTGTTGGTCATGAGATATATATTGTTGGTCCGTGCAGTGTGTTTTTGAATTGCGTGTTGATACCATTCTTGCAAAAACTTTGTCTTGCATTGTTGGTCATGCGATATTTCTCATTAATATGCCCTGCCATAACCATGAATATCGATTTTTTTATCGATAATTATTATTTTTCCGAAATCTGAGGTAGACAGTGACCTTCCTCATGCTTTGAAGGTCATGTATGCGAAATTTCATCAAGATCGGAATAAAACTGTAGATTTGTATAAAAAACGTACAGACCCACAGACAGACCCACAAACATCCTTCTTTATATATATAGAGATAGAAGAAGAAGATAGAAGATAGATAGAAGAAGAAAAGAGAGATGTCGCTTTCTGGTGATGTTTATAAATTTAAAGGTCGTTTTTTTAAATGAATTTCTTAAAGGGATTTTTAACTGATTAAGTCTAAGAGTGAGACAATTTTTTTAACAGGAATTCAAGGACAAGCAACTTTCAATCCCAAACACTTTCACTTGGGCTAGAAGTGGGCCTTGTTCCCTAGCAGGGGCAACTTTTTCAATGCTTAATTCATCTGTAGGATTTTTTTTGTGTTAAGACATTTTAATTAACTACAGAGTCAAGCATTTTTCTCTTCACATGTTTTTTTGATTAATTTAGTTAAATAGTACATGCTCACTTTGGATTGCCGCTCTCGTTCTTAATTATTGTGCAGATTGTGAAATAGCACAATTCCTGAATTGCACAATGTTGTTTCGCCTCAAAATCCTACCTAAAAAATACAATGTAAAAAAACACCACGACCTACCTGCTAAACTTTTCAAACTTTTACTATCTCGTATATCGGAGATAAGCTTTGCTTAATGTCACTTGATATATCAAATATGTATACTAACGTCCCCGTTCCCGAATCCCTCTCTCTCCTTGAACGCCTTTTACTTTTATCCTCCCTTCCCAAATCTGATGTTATCGACTTGCTTTCTATCCTATCTGTGATCCTTACCCAAAACTATTTTTCTTCCAATAACCAGCTATTTTCCCAACCCAATGGCCTCGGAATAGGTTTTCCATTAAGCAGCTTTTTTTCTACAGTTTTTCTTCAGTTTCTTGAATCAACCCACGTCACTCCTATCCTATCTGATTCCCCCATATTTACCTATTTTGGATATGTTGACGATATCCTAATCATTTATGACACTAACAACATCACCCTTGCAGTCATTTCTTCTATGCTTAACTTATTCTCTTCCTACATCCAATTCACTTGTGAGGTTAAAACTAACAACTCCTTAGCCTTCCTAGACCTTATTATTACCAAAGAACTTGAAAACCACTGTCTATTGGTTAGTATTTAACGAAAACCTACTAATTCTTCCAATTTGATACACGTTTCTCTTCCCATCCTTTGTCCTGTAAACTGGCATCATTTCGTTTCCTTATAGATAGAAACTTAACACGGCCTCTAAACAGCTTCAATAAAGCCATTGAATTTCGCAATATTCAACACCTAGCCCACGTCAATAGATACACGAGAAGCTTAATATCCTGCCTCATACACCAAAGAAAGGACATTATCCATAACTCAAACCCAATTCAGCCTACCTCCCAAAAATGATCTTAACATATCTGCCTTCCTAATCTTCATTGGCCCATCTATTTACCATCTCTCCAAATTTCTGTCATCAGTAGGCCTTGACATACCTTTGCGTACGACTAATCCTATACGTAGTTTCCTAAATCCCAATCCCCACCTGCACCTAACATCGATGTATATAATTTATATGGTGCAATTCATGTGAAATGTTTTATATCGGATTGTCTTCAAGAAATTTCGCAATAAGATTTAAAGAACATATATCTTCATTTAACAAAAAAGACAAAATATCAAACTACACAAATCATCTTATTGAAAAAGGTCATCGAATAGGAAATTGCAATGTTGTCTAGTCCATTATACACACACCAGCCAATGAATTAGAAACCTTCGTTCAATATGGTATTGACCCTCCTTTGGCTGTAATTAAAGAACATACGCGGTTTGGCATGGACTCTACAAGATGTTGCAATGCAGGTAAGGTAATCACAGGCCATGCATTCGTCAGATAGACCTTCAGGTCCTGCAGAGTAGACGGAAGCGGATGCCTTCGACGAATGTCTCTTTCCAACATGTCCCAAATATTCTCGATCGGATTCGAATCCGGACTTTGCGCTGGCCGCGGCAGATATTGCAACTCGGTGTCACGTTCAGAAAACCACTGTGGAACAATTCTTGCTCGACGGACAGTAGCATTGTCGTCCATGAAGAACCTGTCACCATTTGGGTACAAATGCACTATTGCACGATGGACTTGATTTGCAACAATGTTCAGGTAGTCTTTGGCTCTCAGGCGACTGTCAAGGAATATCAGGGGACCCTTGCCATACCAGCAAAACATGGCTTATACCATGACACCTCCTCCTGCAGCTTGAACTGTATTCACAACACATGAGGGGTCCATCGCTTCATGGGGCTGCCGCCAAATTCTCTGCCGGCCATCAGTGCAAAACAATAACGTGACTCGTCCGAGCACGTCACCTTTCCAGTTGTCTGCTTAACAGTCACACCGTTCTTTACACCACTGCAGACGAACTTTCTGGTATGTTGCTGACACCAGAGGCTTTCTCACTGGCATGTGACTTTCCATCCCTATTCGCTTCAACTCTCGGCACATTGTTCTGTAGGAGATGGGTTGCGATGATCCTTCATTGAAGTCTGCCGTTAGTTGCTACACAGTAGACCTTCCGTTTTGCCGCACAATCCGTCTCAGACGACGTCGGTCCCTGTCTGTGTTGATTGCTTTTGATCCACAATTCTGCCGTTTCGACAACTATTGTGGATTCCGTTTCCACGCATTGAACACCTTGGAGACCTGACCTTTTGAGATACCGATCAGTTGTACTGTCCTGGAAATCTTAGCTGCAGCTAGACGGGCTCCCACAATAACTCCTTTTTGGAACTCAGACAGGTCTGCTTTTTCCCCATTTTGCTCAACTTGAGCAGCTGCAGCTTGTTCCTACCCTGTACCTGCAGCTTGGAATGAGCATGTACCTCACATGATTGCATTCATTTGCATATCACAATCGTTTCTGACCTGTGACTTCGCTTTACATATCAGTACAGTAATTCATCATGGGTTTCTAATTCATTGGACAGTGTGCGTAGAAGTTGGTGGCAGACACTTCGAACAGTTATTGTAATGGCATGTTTTCCAAATAATATGTGTGGGTTTTCAATAATCCACCTGTAGAACCTTTAAGAGGATTTAGCTCTTCCCAGAGGATATATCAATTTTACTATACAACTCCTATTTTTACCTTTAAAATTGCATGCTTTTTTTTTACATGTACTGTTTTTTTCTGACAGTCTATTACATACTTATCAGTGCTCCTGACCTGATTTATTTTGTTTAGATTCATCATCAAAGATTTCTGAAACTTCACAATAACTCAGAACTTCCTACTTTAATCTTGATTTGCGAAAAATTGTATGCATGCAGTTCGTCCATTTTCTGAAATTGAACTGTGGACGGCTGTACGGGACATTTGGCAGGAGATTCTGTGGGGGTCATACGTACTCTTGTGGAAAGCATGCCCCGGAGAGTGGCCGCCATGATTGCAGCCAGAGCGGGGCCGACAGGATATTAGCGGTTATCAATAAAAGCAAATAAACGCACTGTGTGAGGTGTCCAATTACTTTCTTTCAATCAGTGTATTTTTAAGTACCAGTAAGTTAAGTAAATTCCCTGAATTTTCCCGGTCTTAAATATAATATATATTGTAAATTGTAATTAAATAATTTGCATCATTACTAATGATTCATTAGACATCTCTGTTGCACTGCAACAGTTACAGTAAGCAAATCTTTAATAACGTTCCATATCATTTTTAACTGTATAAACCATGGAACTGATGAACAAAAGGCCACACACTGAATATCCTAATATGGCTGTGCAAAGCTTTTTCAAATCAATTCCTGGTAAGAAAAATGACAAGTGTTGCATTCTGTGCAACAAAGATGTTAAAACCAGCAGAAAGTCAACAAACCAGAGGAAACATTTAGCGAGAGTCCATCCATTGCACTTTCAAAGTTTGGAGGTGGGAAAATCAACATGTGAAGGTGAAGGAGGTCGATAACGGCATTTGGAAGGGTTATATCAGCAGAACCTAACATGCTTCAAAATCACCTCAGTGTCAGCGTCCTCTGCTTCCAGCTGCTCTATTACGTTCAGTCATGTAGATGAAATTGCAGATAATCTAAATATGGAATTAACTACACTCGCAGCAATTTCCCGATTGTAGGACTCATTTTATTAAGTTATAGCTGTCTGACTCGATTATAAGAATACAGTATTTTCTAGATAAGTTCTACCACCCATCTTCAAGTGTTTACGAAACCCCGACTCACCTAACAGCGCCATACACAAAGTCATAGGAAATGGGAATTATTCCCGGTAGAGATACGAAATCAAGTTACTAAAACATGCATGAATATGGATGGGACAAGTTACCTAAAGATATCAGTAGGGATAGTGCGAGAACCTGTCCTTCAAAAACCCAATTTTGAATAAGCCTTCGTTGAATAAGCCATTCTCTAACCTTGTTCATCTTCCTCTTTCAAATTTTATCAATTCAAGAAAAATTGAAAGAAAACAGGAATCTAAGTAAGTACACTTTTCTCACATTTTTCTAAAGTAAATTATACTTATTTATTAGTTTCAAATTTATTTGTTAACACGTTTTCCTATTCATTATTGTTACGATTATTTTTTATTTACTTGTTGTGCTCTGAAATGCATTTCCACTGAACAGCATTCATTATTATCGATTGCTAACAACATAGCTAGTTTCTCGCAGAAAGAATGGATCTAAACACCGAAAGCTGTATATTGGAGCCTTATAGAAAGTAAGAAGGGTGGCTAACTTAATTTCAGCACGGACGTCGAATAAGATATTAAATAAAACAAAATGTCACTATTTCCCTTTCCATTATTGTTGGGAGTGTAAATCATTGATCTAAAAATCTTCCTTTTTTCTGTATTTCACATTGCAAGGATCCTAATTTCACGACTTTTTTTTGATTAAATAAAAGGCAGTGGCTACGTACAGTGCAACCTTGTACGCCTTCCGTTCAATACAAAGGAAGTGGCTAGCTATACCGCCATCTACCAACAGTTTCAGATTCCAAACTTTCTCTAATTTTGAAACAAGCAATATGGCAGATTCCCATCGCTTAGTGGAAAAATGCAACGTTTTAAACAATTTTATCTTAGCTTCAAGCAGCTAATATGGGATAGAATGAATATTGTTAATTGGGAAAAACTTTACCATCTTCCCTATCTGGTTAAATTGAACTATCTGACCACGACGTAATACTAGCCGCCACTTCTACAATACTAGTACGTGGACGCTAACGCTTCGCTCACAGCGACCCCGAATTATAAACATACCCCCAACATATTTGGTTACAGGGGGCAGTTGGTTTCCCCTCGGCCGGTTACAGGGGCAGTTGGTTTCCCCTTCTACAATACTAGTACGCGGACGCCATCGCTCTGCTAACGCTCCACTCCAGCGTCCCCTGCCCGCGGCGCACGCTCCCTCGCTTCGCTCACGGCGACGTCGATTTATATTCGTACCCAACCTATTTGTTTACAGGGGGCAGTTGGTTTTCCCTCGGCCGGTTACAGGAGGCTAATGATCCGTATATTTTAGTGGTCACAGAAATGGCTGCCAGAAAGTTACGGGATCTCATTTTATGGTTAAACTTAAGTTAACCTCAGTTAACCTAACCCAACACTAGAACACTCAAAAAATGCTGGCTTACCTTTAAGGCATGGTTCCTTTCTACAATGGCTAATCATCCAGAAAGCAGAAAAAAAGAAAATCTGAAATCCACACGACCGTGACATGCCAATTGTGTGGTTGCTATAACAACAGCTAGCCAAAACACGCCCTCTAATGTCAGAATCCATACAATACTGTTTTGATTCTGTCGGCAGATGGCGGCACAGCTTGCCACTTTCTTTGTATTGAATGGAAGGCGTACAAGGTTGCACTGTACGTAGCCACTGCGTAAATAAAATACTGATAGAAATCGCGATATAGAAATAAGGAAGGAAATGGATTAAATAAATTTGATATACAGTCGAACCTCTCAAGGGAATTCGAATTAAAGAGGTTTTCAATTAAAGAGGTTTCGAATAATGGATTTTTTTCCCAAGGGAACAAAAAAAATCCCATTTACAGAGGTTTTCGAATTAAAGAGGTTCGAATTAAAGAGGTTCTACTGTAATTTAATTATTCTGTATGTTGATGCAGCTTTAAATGTTCAAATAATTCAGAAGTTCATATAGTGGGGTCTATACAATCTGGCTTCGAAATCATTCCGATTTGGCCAGACTCGTATCAGAAATCTTGCTTCGAAATAGATCTCCTGGGTGATGAGCTGAGGGCGTAGGAAGAATCTCCTGTTCACCACAATAGAAGAAAGCGGCGACCCCAAGGGGTTTGGCAGAGTGGATTCCAACACTCCTCTAATGTGAAAATATAAAAGAAGATATTAGAAGAAGCTCAAAGTTCAACTTGGTGCATGATGAAGAAATGACAAATATCTTTAACACGGGAGAAAAGGACGTTCGTAAAAGAAGAGTATAAATTTGCACTTATATCAAAAGTCTTCCTTAAGACGTCTAATATTTACCTATGGACTATTACACTTTACCCTCGATCAGAGACGACGCAGCTAAACGCGACTCACAGCGAGAGACCACTTTGCAGAGTGTGCTTGCAGTGCCGAGTTCCTCTGGGTGAAGGGGTGGCGGGCCACTCACGTGAAATCTTATGTCCTCTCCTGTGGTCTGAGTATGTGTCGAAGTGCGATGCATCTCGATGTCGCCGGGGCTATTGGACGTGGGTGGTTGTTGTTTCCCGTGGGATGGCTGGCGATGCTGTCAAAAGCGGGCAGTTCGTGGCCAAGTCACGGTGATCCTTATCGGATTAAATGCGGCTGGACGATGAGGCCAGGCACGACGTGGACGGCTGGGCCTTGGGTGAGGCGTCTCCGTTACCACATGCCTTGCCGGTATCCGTCGAGGGCTCATCCCTTGTTCCTTCCATAGTATTACAGGTGGCGGTGGGCACTTACTGTCGCTGAATACGGGCTCGTCTAACTGTTCTCGAAAACTCACAGGGTCCTCTTTATGGCTTTCATCTGAGGCACTGAAGAGAGAAGGCACAAGAATGTCTTTGAGCGAATCGAATTGTATAGCACTCGCCTGGTTATGAGTGTGAAATTCACGTCCAGTCGTCGTCCCTTCTTTTGGTCTGAACGGCTCGTCTTGGAGCTTCACAAATGATAATTCATATTCTTGGAGCTCATTCGTACTGCAGACGAACGACGTCGAAAAATTTAATCTCTCGACCAACGAGGAGCTTATTTCATTTCTCTCTAATCTTTCGCTCCTTCTATTCCTCTTTACGGGTGGCGGGCTTTGCTGTCTTTCTTTTTCTATTTGATTTTTTTGTCTTCTCCTTCCTCTCCCTTGTCTTCGGAGTCGAGTCAGATCGTCGGTTTTTTTTCCTTCTTTTGCTGCTCTCGGCTGACGATCTGACACCATCCCCGCTGCCAACCCGCAATGAAAAATTTTCTTTTTTGTTTGCTGTCTCACACTTTCGGAGCTTTCTTCTAATTCCTTCTCCTGTTTTCTTACTGTTTATTGTGGGCATTGCGACTCGATTTGCTTTGAAAATCGAGCTATCAACTGTGGGCATTGGTGCAGATTTTTCTCGGGTTCCCAGGAAGGCTTATCATACCCTACCCATTTGACCAAGAATTTTCTATGGGGGGCTTTGCCTTTCACGTCCATTAATTTTTCCACCCGATAGACATTGGAGTAATCCTTGTCCTTTATGGGTCCCGGAGGTTTCCTTTTCTTCTTTGTCCTTCGTGGGAAAAATCGCCGCAGAAATGAGATATGGAAGACTTTAGTCTTTACCCTATGCGTAACCTAACAGTGACCTCGTTAATCACCCTCTCGACCCGAAATGGTCCCACGAACTTGGGATATAACTTACGCCCAATGGATCCTTTCTGTCTTGTTATATGATGCGTGGCCACTAGCACTTGATCTCCTATTTTCATCTTCCATCATGTATGCTTCGCATTATGATATTTTTCATATTTCTGACTCGCCCTTTTTATGTTACTTCTTGCTCCCTGCAAATGCCGCCTTAGTTGGGTTTTAAATTAGAGGGCTGTATCCTTGTGGCAACACCAATTGCCACTGATTCTGTTTTCTTTTATACAGCAAACCGTTCTCCATTTTAAATCCTACTGGAGGAGACTCCAACCATTTACTGCATAAGGTATCTCGTTATAGAGCTTCCCTTACTTTCTGTATCTATGGGTCGCGTTCTGTACCTTCGGCAGAAACGCCTACAGCCCCACACACTTTTTCCGCTACTTCACGTTTCTGCTCTCCTCCATTTAACTTATCCTTTACCCACTTCATTGCTTGCTTCAGGCTATCAAACTTCTCAGCCTCATTCTTCACTTGGATCTCATGGCTAAAATTATTGAGAAACACTTCAAATTCGTCTTTTTCCGACCACTCCCATATACTATTAGCTAACAATTCAAATGTTTCGTTATAGTCCTCAATGTGCTTCAGTCCATTTTTGTTAAAGTGCTGATTCTTTAGCCATTCCTTGAGATCCAGCCCCATTCTGTTTCTGATTGTTTCCAATATCTAGTCTCACCACCACTGTAGTTTTCAGCTTCTATACTCCTATCGTTTTATTTCTTCTATCAGGCCTCTTCTTAGCACTTCACCCTCTCTTCTTTCGATGCTCTTCGTCTGGTCCCGAATCCTAAGTGAGGAAGAAACAATTACATGCAGAAATTCAGCAAAGTCCTTATTAGTGGAAGCGAATTAATTATTATCCGTGGCATTGCACAGCTTGCATACCAGCCACCTCCCCCTCCCTTTCACGACTTTTTTTTTTGATTAAATAAAATACTGATAGAAATCGTGCTAGAGAAAGGAGGAGGGAAGCGGATAAATAAATTCAATGTTCAAATAATTCAAAAGTTCATATAGCGGGGTCTATACAATCTGGCTTCGAAGTCGTTCCGATTTGGGCAGACTCGTATCGGGATTCTTGCTTCGAAATAGATCTGCTGGGTGATGACCTGAGGGCATAGCAAGAAACTCCTGTTCACCGCAATAGAAGAAAGCGGCGACCCCTCGGGGTTTGGAGGAGTGGATTCCAACACCTCCTCCAATGTAAAAATATAAAACAAGATATTAGAAGAAGCTCAAAGTTCAACTTGGTGCATGATGAAGAAATGACAAATATCTTTAACACAGGAGAAAAGGACGTTGGTAAAAGAAGAGTATAAATTTGCACTTATATCAAAAGTCTTCCTTAAGACGTCTAATATTTAACTATAGACTATTTCACTTTACCCTTGATCAGAGATGACGCAGCCAAACGCGACTCGCAGCGAGAGATCTCTTCGCGGAGCACGCTTGCAGTGCCGAGTTCCTCTGGGCGATGGGGTGGCGGGCCACTCACGTGAAATCTGATGTCTTCTCCTGTGGTGTCGAAGTGCAATGCATCTCGATGTCCCGGGGCTATCGGAAGTGGGCGCTTGTAGTTTCCCGGGGAATCATAGGACTCTCACAAACGGGTCATATTAACCGCATATTGCTGTGAATGTATGTGTAAACTTGTGAAATAGGTGTATACACATGTGTTAATTTGTGAATGTGGGTGTTTAAATATGTGAAGTTGTGTAAATATTTTATACAGATGTGTAGGTATATAACAAAAGTGTAAATAGGTATATACCCGTGTGTAAATTTGTGTAAATATGACTATATAAATGTGTAATTAGCTGTGAAAATATATAAATATATATGTAAAAATGTGTAAATAAGTATATACGCATATAGTCAACATTCTGTTAATGAGTCTTAAGGAAGCTCAAAGGAACTGTAAATAAGCTGTACAGTCGCGTCAATTGACCCAAGAATGGCGACTTAGAAATTCGGGTCAAACAACTCTTACTGACATGTGTCCAATGACTCTTTTAAATGGGTCGTATTGGAAGAATCATAGGACTCTCACAAACGGGTCATATTAACAGCATATTGTTCTGAGTGTAGTTACACATGTTTACGCTTATGTACAACTCTGTACAGCTTATTTACACGTGTTTACCCACATTTATATATATTTACGCAAATTTACACACATTTATACATTATAACGTCTCCCGTTTGGGAAAAGGAAGTTACAAATTACCCACAATTATTAAAAGGTTTAAAGGGCTCTAAGAGCAACTGATAAGAAATAGGAATGATTACTTGTTTAGTGATCAATAATACACACCAAGTCACAACTCCTTAAAATATTATTTATTGTTATTCCAAAGAAAAGATAGGAAAATTTACTTAAACATCATATGTTTAATCGACTCAGTTTCGATTTCATTCATGGCTATCTCTACACTCACAGCAATATGTGGTTCATATGACCCGCTTGTGAGAGTCCTATGATTCTTCCAATACGACCCATTAAAGAGAGTCTTTGGATACACATGTCAGTAAGAGTTGTTTGACCCGATTTGCCGAGTCGCCATTTTCGGGTCAATTGACTCGATTGTACAAGACTTAAGACTCATTAACGTAATGTTCATTACACGCGTATATACATATTTACACAAGCTTGCATACATATTTACACATTTTTACAGCTACTTGCACATTTATATAGCTATATTTACACAATTATATACGTGTATTTATACAATTTACATATGTGTACACAAATTAACCCACATGTATACACAATTTATACGAGTTTACACATATTTTTACACTTACATGTATAAACAAATCACACAAGTTTATTTATGTATATACACACATTTACACGTGTTTACGCTTATGTACACATCTATTTACAAAAATGTACGCATATTTATACATATTTATACAAGTTTACACAGTGTATACACAATTTACACATCTTTTCAGCTTATTTACACAAGTGTACACAAAATTTATACATATATTTTCACAAATTTACACACGTGTAGACACAATTTACACATCTGAACAGCTTATTTACACAAGTTTACACACTGGTATACACCTATTCACACGAGTTTACACCTATTTACACAAGTTCACACTTTTGTAAACATCTGTATAGCACTTTACACACTTTTATATACACGTACATAAATTTACACAAATTTCCACACATGTTTACTGATATTTACACAAGTTTACATTTGTATACCGACCTGTATTTGTATTTTATCATCTTTACAGTCAAAATTCGCCAGCAGAAGATTGTAGGCAGAAAAAAGGATTTTAATGATAAATCTGTTGCTAAATTCTAAAATAACGATCCCCGTGTTCATAGAACCGACATCTCTTGAATGATAGACAACAATAGAAAGATAAAATTTTTAAACATCAATTTTTTTTATAAACTCATTTATTAATTTAACAATACATTCAACTTATAATGTACAGTCAACAACAGGAAATAATCCACACGAGTTTAATACTTAATATTACATTTCATGCTAATGTGTTGTTTTAATAGCTTTTTTAATTATAATTATTTAAATTTAATAATCTTAATAACGTTAACTCTAAATGTAATATTAAATTATTAAAAATAAATTATTATTGAAACGGTAAAACTTAAGAGTAAAATTCAAGTGTGGATTATTTCCTGTTGAGTATTGTACAATGTAATAAATTCACCATCACTTAACAGAACTAATTTGCACAAAAATCAAGGGAATATTTTTGTTTGTAAACGTTCCATCGTTCTCTTTATAAATCGGCAAGACTCCTTTTCCATTCCTTTGGGTAGGCTAAATGGAAAATATCACGTAATGCTGAAGAGGAACGCTCATATCGGTATCCTTGGCAATCTGAAATGAAAAAAGGATGAGTTTTAGAACAATGTTTTACACTCCCTACAATAATGGAAAGGGAAATAGCGACCTTTTATTTAAGTTAATATCTTATTCGACCTCCGTGCTGAAATTAAGTCAGCCACCCTTCTTACTTTTTATAAAGTTCCGATACACAGCTTCCGGGGTTTAGATCCATTCTTGCTGCGAGAAACTAGCTATGTTGTTAGCAGTCGATAATAATGAATGCTGTTCAGTGGAAATGCATTTCAGATAAAAACGAGTAAATAAAAAATAATCGTAACAATAATGAATAAGAAAACGTATGAAAAAATAAATTTGCAACTATTAAACAAGTATAATTTACGTTAGAAAAATGTGAGAAAAGTGTAACTTACTTAGATTCCTGTTTTCGTTCAATTTTTCTTGAACTGGTAAAATTTGAAGGAGCAAGACGAACAACGTTGGAGAATGCTTATTCAACTTGGGTTTTTGAAGGAGACTGTTCTCGCACTCAAGAGTTGAAGAGACTATGCCTACTGATAGATAGTCTTTAGATAACTTGTCCCATCCATAGTCATATTAAAGAGTAGTATTAGATCTAATAATTTTGTATTAATCTTCTCACTAACACGAACGGCGAAATCGTCCCGTATCGCTATCCGCCATGTTTTCGTAACTCGATTTCGTATCTCTACCGGAAATGATTTCCATTTCCTATGATTTGGCTCGTTAAGCTGTATTTGGCGCTGATAGATGAGTCGGAGGTTCGTAAACACTTGAAGATCGGTCGTACAACTTATCTACGAAGTACTGTATTCTTATAATCGAGTTAGAGAGCTATAACATAATAAGATGAGTCCTACGATCTGGAAATTGCTGTGAGTGTAAGGAAAAAGCAAAGAATATCTTTTTTAGGAAAAATGAAGCCGATACATCATATAGGAAATACAATCACTACTGCTCTCCTCGATGAGATGGCCATCATCACATTAGTCGACCGTATATCGTCTAAACAGTTCCTCGGCAGAGTGAAATGGCTGCATCGTTATTAAGTTCTGCACTCACAGCAATATGCGGTTCATATGACCCACTTGTGAGGGTCCTATGATTCTTCCAATACGACCCATTAAAGAGAGTCCTTGGACACATATGTCAGTAAGAGTTGTTTGACTCGAATTGCTGAGTCGCCATTATCTCGGGTCAGTTGACTTGATTGTACAGGACTTAAGACTCATTAACGGAATGTTTACTAAACAGCGTATATACATATTTACACCAGCTTGCATACATATTTACATATTTTTACACATTTTTACAGCTACTTACATATTTATATAGCCAGATTTATACTTGTATAGCCATAGTTACTCAAGTTTGCACGTGTAAACACATATTTACGCAAGTTAGTTTACACTATTATACACGTGTATTTATACAATTTACACACAGGTTTATACATTTACCCACATGTATACACAATATACACAAGTTTACACACATATATAAACAAATCACACCAGTTATACATATCTATACACTTATTTACACACACATTTACTCGTGTATAAGCTTATGTACGCATTTATGAAGCTTATTTACAAAAGTTTACAAATATATGTACACAAATTTATACACGTGTATACACTATTTACACATCTCTACAGCTTGTCTACACATATATATACACAAATTTACACAAGTTTACATACGCCTATATACCTATTTAACACAAGTTTACACTTTTGTACACATCTGTATAGCATATATACACAACTTTACACACAAATACACAAATTTACACACGTGTATATACCTATTGTTACGTACCGTTTTTTTTCCCGGGTTAGTCACCCGTGGATTTATTAGTAATTTTAACCTCTTTTGAATTGTCTTTATGTTTTATTTTTGGCGCTTGGTTTTCCTTTGGGTACCGTTGTTGGAGCTCGCGTTAAGCTTCCCTCTCCTTCGTTGTACATTTCGCGTTTGTTGTTGAAACCGATCTTCCTGTTCTTTTCTCGCGGGGGTTTTTGGGTCAGTTTTGTAGTCAAGCGGTGAAAGTCAGTTGTCCCGGGCATTTGCTAAGTTTTTTTGACGCTACTAGTTTATTGTTTTGGAGGTTACTGTGTTCCCCCTCCTTATCTATTTTATAAAGGGTTCACATGACGCGCTCTGTTCGCGTTGTTTAGTGTTATTTTTTTTTTGTCTCAGTTGGGTGGTGCTTATTTTAGTTAACTTTTCCTCGCGTTTGGGTTTTTTTTTTCTCTCCTTGATAATTTATTTAATTACTTGTCTCGAATACCAATCTGTTCGGACCAATGTGTAATTTACGCTATTTTTTTATACCTTTTTCCTATTTACAATCGAATTATTTACGTGGTTGAAGGAACTGTTAATTTTTGCTACCCTGTGAGTTAAACTAGTTAAGTGTCTTATCTAGCTTTGTTTTCGACGTGACATTTTTGACGTTTCATGTTTGTTCAACAGTCGGCCCTTAGTATTTAAAGGCTTGTTGTACTGCCTTTATCTGCTAATTCTCTTGGTCTTGAGAAGTAAGTAAAGATCTTATAAAATTTTTTTTTAATATATAATTACGATTTGAATCCATACCCTTTTTGATGGAAGGAATGTTGGATTTACGGTTTACTAGCTTTGTTTGTATGAATAAAAAATTTTTTTTAGATTTCTCCGGAAACTAAATTTTTTTTTTATTATTTCAAATTTTTTCCCTCAGAAAAGCAGAATGTATGTTTTCTAGTAGTATTGTTGGCAGTGCGTGCGAGCTTTCTTTTCCCTCCGCATTTTTTTTCCGTGCAATTGTTGTTTTGCTTACTACTTTGTTATCGGAGGCTTGTCTTCTTAGAGCATCACGCTGCTCCTTTTTCCTAGAGCGCGAGTTTCGTGTCTCGTGTCCTCGGGTCATTTAAATAATTTTTTGAAATTTTTTGAGGAATGAAAAAGGAATTGAGTTGAGGCAGTCTAGATACGGCTTTCTTTCCAGATGGTTGAAGAGAGTTCTTGAGCACCTTTAGACTTCATCGTTTACCGAAAAGAATGTGCTTGGATCTCGACATGATCACATTGATCATGCTGGTATAAGCTTTCGCTTAAACTTGGTCATCTCATCGAAGTTATGGATATGCAACTCGAAGAGACATAGTTCCCTTTTTCTCAGCTTTCGTTGCCGAGTTTCTTCTCATTACTATCGTTTGGAGTTTTCTCCATGAGCCTGAAGTCCATTTTTTCTAGAAGTCGTCATGTTACTGTGACTTAGTCCGTCGCCTGTCCAGCTTATTGTATTTCTGCCCTTCATCATGGCGATTGGGAGTGAGAAGCCTCTTGTGTGGGACAAACTACTGTACTCGGCGGCCCGTTTTTCTGTTATCCGTTTCAGCATTACGTTTTAGGCTGGTCGATTTTCAATTTTGCAAACTCATCATACTTCTGTGAATTACTTTATGATTCAGGTGACTTCTAACCATGTCTGTTTTATCTTTTGATTTTAAGAACATTTTTTTTTGTCATTCCTTACTGTCTCGGACTCAAGTATCGAATTTTTACTTTTGTGTTTAGTTTAATAAAAAAAAAAAAAAAAAAAGAAAAGAAAAATACCTTTTTTCTTTTTATTATTGCTGTAATCCTGTTTGTATTTATTTTTAATTCTTGGCTTTCTCTGTTATCATTCTTTTTTTTTTGGATTAATTTAATTTTTTTTCTCTTGTATTTAACTTTTTTTTGTTTTTCAGGACCTTGCTCTTGTTGACATCTCCGTTTTTCCCTCTCCAATGTAACCTTTCGTTCTTCGTGCGCCTTTTCCTTGTTCGTCTCCTTCGCCTGGTTATTATTTGTCATAGCTATTGTCTTTCGTGTATTAATGTTTAATTAGATTGTATTTTTTTTTTCTGTTTTGTTTTTAGGTATTGTTAGGAGGAGGTTCCTATTTTTGTTTCTTTTCACCAATTTTTTTATTTTGTTTCCTGTCTATCTTTACGGAAGTATTAATTATTAATTATTAATTTTTTATTTTTTTTATTGTTTTGTATTTCTTAATTTTTTTCTTTTAAATTTTTTTTTATTTCCAATATTTATTTATCTGACTATGCCTAAAGTCTTGCTTTTCCAGTTTATGTGGCCTTCCCCTTAGCCGCGGATTTCTCAAGACGGTTAGTAGTTATCTTTTTTTTTCGTCTTGTGCCCTGTTTCCATCGCTCTCCTCAGTCTTCCGTTTGATGTCATCAAGTTTGCTCTTCAGCATGGTTGTCGTCCGAGTATAAGTTCTTCCCTGATCTGCTTTGTGCTTCCAGACTTCACCGTTTCGGCTGAGCTTCTAATTCCTTTCGTTATGCTAATTTGTACTTTCCACAACACTTTATTTTGTATTTACCTACCTCGCATAGTCAACCTTTATTGATCAATTTCCATAAGATTTTTTTGATGTAATAAAAGAAAATATTTATTTGGATTTTAATCTTTTTTTTTCTCAACTATTCTTGGGTTAAGTCTTATGGGTAATTAAGTGGGATTATATTAACGAGTTGGTTTGTTCATTAATTTTTTTTGTCCCCTGTCATACCTTACTTAGTGGATCGTTTTCTGATTCTTTAAGTAAGTGGTTACGGTTTTTTTGTTATTGGGAATTGGGTTTTTAATCCCCTATCGCTAACTTTTCTTTAAGAGATTAAGGGAGGGTAGTTGTTTTTATCCTTTAATTTTGGTGTTTTCTCCTTTTGTTTTGGCTGTACATGTGGGTAATCCAAGAGTACCTTTACTAGCACGTAACACTATTTACGTGTATATAGATATTTATACAAATTTACACACGTGTATACTGATAATTACACACGTTTACATTTGTATACCGACCTGTATTGTATTTTATCATCTTTATAGTCAAAATTCGCCAGCAGAAGATAGAACTTCAAGCTTGTAGGCAGAAAAAAGGATTTTAATGATAAATCTGTTGCTAAATTCTAAAATAACGATCACCGTGTACATAAAGTCAACAGCTCTAGAATGGTAGACAACAATAGGAAAAGAAACGACGACATCTTTTTACAATTTTTAAACATCAATGTTTTTCATAACATCATTTATTAATTTAACAATACATTCACCTTATAATGTACAATGCAAAAAATTCACCATCACTTAACAGAATTGATTTGCACAAAAATCTAGGGAATATTTTTGTTGTAACCGTTACATCGTTCTCATTATAAATCTGCAAGATTTCTTTTATATTCCTTTGGGTAGGCTAAATGGAAACTATCACGAGGATGCTGAAGAGGAAGGCTCATTCTGACATACAGAAAAAAGGATAAGTTTTAGATCAATGATTTACACTACTCTATAATAATGGAAAGGGAAATAGTGACATTTTATTTTGGTTAGTATCTTATTCGACCTTGGTGCTGAAATTAAGTCAGCCACTCTTCTTCTTACTTTCTATAAGGTTCCGATACACAGCTCCCGTTGTTTAGATCTATTCTTGCTGCAAGAAACTAGCCATATTGTTAGCAGTCGAGAATAATGATTGCTGTTCAGTGGAAATGCATTTCAGATTAAAACGAGTAAATAAAAAATAATCCTAACAATAATGAATAAGAACACGTATTAGCAAATAAATTTGAAACTATTAAATAATTATAATTTACGTTAGGAAAAAAGAGAGAAGTGTTACTTACTTAGATTCTTGTTTTCGTTCAATTTTTCTTGAACTGGTAAGATTTGAAGGGACAAGACGAACAATTTTGGAGAATGCTTATTCAACGTTCGGTTTTTGAGGGAGACTGTTCTCGCACTCAAGAGTTGAAGAGACTATCCCTACTGATAGATAGATAGTCTTAAGATAACTTGTCCCATCCATAGTCATATTAAAGAGTAGTATTAGTTCTAATAATTTTGTATTAATCTTCTTACTAATACGAACGGCGAATTCGTCCAGTATCGCTATCCGCCATGTTTTTATAACTTGATTTCGTATCTTTACCGGAAATGATTCCCATTTCCTATGACTTTGCTCGTTAAGCTGTGTTCGGCGCTGTTAGATGAGTTGGGGATTCGTAAACACTTGAAGATGGGTCGTAGAACTTATTTACGAAGTACTGTATTCTTATAATCGAGTCAGAGAGCTATAACCTAATAAAATGAGTCCTATGATCTGGAAATCGCTGTGAATGTGGAGACCGTATTGGGCGATTGCCTCTCTGGTTCCAACATCTTCCTTGAGCCAGATGGTTCCTTCAGGCTGCTTGCGGTGTCCAAAAAATTCTGATCAAAATCTAAAAAATCTTCAACACCAAAATTCTTAAAACAAACGATTGCCTTGCGCACTGGCCCATCGCGCATCGGTGTTCGTCCTCGAGGACTTTTAAAAATTCCTTTTTCCATTTAAAGACATTTAAGTTTGTTTACGTGCATAACAATGAAAAATCTATTATTGAGGAAGACGTTAAGCTCTTCCAACAATAGACTTTTAAAATAATACACTCTTAAAATTAAACGTCTTATTTTAACGTTATTAATTATTTATTTCTGCAATAAAGATATTTCCTTTATCCTAAGAAATGGCCTTTAGGATGTATAAATAAAAAAAAGGACACATTCCCAATACTTTAGAATACTTATCTAGTACTTATGCTCTGATGCAAAAATTTACTTAAGAAACATAAAGACTTAAAAAGATTGCTTTTCTGACTAGAAAAAAGATTATAGATAAAATACTAGTTTAGATTAAGGGGTCAAGGATAGAATTGCTCAAAAATATATGCTATAACATACACTATATGATCAAAAATATCCGGACACCCCTCACAGATCATCGATTGGACCAATGTAACATGATAATGACTTGCACATCATTTAAATAGCTTCCCACACCTTAAGGACACAAAATGAACATAGAAGTAGAGAGATATGACAGAACATTAAAACTGAGACAAGATAAAGAAAGAGAGAAGAAAAAAGGCCCAGAGAGCCTGCAACAAATTAGGGAATAGCTGAAGTTGAAGAGGAATATGGGAAAGGTAATGAGGGAATGGTGCCTTTGCTAAGGTTAATGCCATTAGGGGTGAGGGAGTTAAATTTCCAAATAAGAAAAGACTCGAATTGCAAATTTTTTATACTAATTTTATACTATCAAAGTTATTTGATTTTTATACTAATTAAAATTTATAAATATTTTTCAGCACCTCTTGTTTTAACAAATGAGCTTTGACTTTTTTTTTTCTATTTCTTCCTTCCATTTGTAGAATTCATCTGTTGAATGAAACTGTTTCTTTTCAACTTGGATAATGACATCATGCACATTTTTCCAGTGATAGTCACGTTCTGATGATGTAGAAACTTTTTTGTACACATCGGACACAAAACTGATGGTTCGCTCACATTTCTGATATTCTCAAGTGGTTCTACATGGTGCACTGTTCGCAAATGATAATTTCTACTGGCTGAATTCTTTTCCACAAACTGCACATATTTTTGAGTCCTGATAATCCATTACTAGAATAGACAACATAAATCCGATTGATTATTGCCTGATTCTTCAAAAAGTTCCGTAATACGTACTGATGGTGGTTTATTAAAATATAATAAAAATTTATTTAATTTTGAAGACAAGAACGATATAGTTACATTAGATTAAATGTACTTTAATTGCATGTTCATTTTTCGAAATTATTACAGTACATATTACGTATTCATGCATTAAGTCCAGGACAAAATTCTATTCTAAATTTATCTTTCTGGTTTGTTTACATCCATGGTTTTTATTCTTTTTTATTATATGTGGAGTTCGATGCAAGAAAAGTGTTTATTTAAAATACAACATACAAAATTTATGAAAATCTAGAAAAATCATTTAAAATTTTTAATGTAAACTTACAAGAAATATATTAAAAAAATAAACTTACTTTAGAAAATTCAATTTTATGGAAACTAAAAAAATATTCTTTAATGAAAAATGTACAGTCGACCCTCGATATAAGGATTTTTTTATGATTTTCATAAAATTAATTTTTATATGTTGTTTTTTAAATAAACACTTTTCTTAAATCGAACTCCACATATAATATACAGAAAAAGTATAAAAATCATGTATGTAAACAAACCCAAAGGATAATTTTAGAATAGAATTTTGACTTTTGTCCGATGGTGGTAGGGTTTCCATCCGGCGGAAATTTTGTAATAAATATTCATTTGAACTTTATAAAACGTTCTTTGACAATTTCAGGAATAGAACGCAATGGCTGTTAAAAACTTTTCAGGTCGAAAATTTATTTCACTTTCACCTCTAATGTTACAAACTTATTTAATGTCATGCCTATATTATTCAATTATTATGAATAAACGGCGGCTATCTTGTTTTTGAGAATTCACTTTTGAATTAGCTTTTGAAGACGAAAAATTGAGAAAAAAAAGGAAATAATGTACTGTATACTGCGTATACAATATAAGGTACTGTAACATGCCAGTATATTAAATATTATATGGTAGTTTCGTTTGAATTCGCCAGATCGAAGTTCGTTTGAAATCAAGGCCCCCCGCGGGGGGGGGGGGGGGTGGGGAGGGAGAATGGGGTGAGAAAACGAGGAAAAAAGCAAAGCTGGTCCCAGATACTCCTTGACTCTCACAGCGCGGCAAGCTGTGCGGACGGATCTCACTCGTATTCGTTGTGAGCCGCCCACGCAGAAAGCCAGTGCGCTCAATTCCTTATCGCCGCTCGCTCACCTGCGTCCAGCCAACTGCCAGCATGCTTAATGCTCTTAGCTGAAATCGCTTTTTGTGCATAATTATAATCATTACAGTACAAGTTAATTAGGCAAACTAATCGTTTTACGGCAGCATTTAGTATCTTTTGATATACGAGAACTTTCGCGCAACTGCGCACGCAGTCTCTGGGGAGAAAGAGAACGGGCATCCTCGAACACAGCGCTCTGAGGCAAAGTCACGATTTCTCGTCGGTCTTTGCGTGGAAAGAAACAGTTAAAGGCACTCACCAATCTTCAAGACATCTGTCACCTGTTTGGGGTTAGGAATTGCACCTACACATCCGGAGAAACTTGATCCTGGACGACGATAACGAGCCCTTCAATAACTGCAAATTAACGAGCCCTTTAATTTGAAAAGCCTTGTGTATCAACCACCTCTCAACCTTAAAGGATCAAATAACGTTACATATCAGACTAATTAATGCATATATGCTGCGAGCTGCCGTAGAAAATGTCGTGTACCGCATGCAGCTATTGGAACAGCACACTGGTGGTCAGATTGAAACACATTTGTAATTAAAAATAAATCATTGTTTATTGTTGTTACTAAAGTTGGTTTGTAATGTATTTGTTCATTTGACAATTAGGTATTCATTGTTTTCTTGAAATAAGCGCCCCCTATGGCGACTTTTGGTACTATTTTTTTTTTAGCAGAAATCGAAACTGCATGTTCGACTAAGTATATATGCTAGGGTAAATGTGATAAATCCGGGAATTATATATAGTAGCCGGTGATTATGTATAATAACCATTTTGTGTGGTAAATTTGATAATAGTCTTCAAATAATCACATTTTCCGGATTTTTATGTGATCGCTGTTTAATATTCGCAAGCTCTCTTGTTGCGTAACAAATGCGATTATTGTTCTAGCGTTTTCTCAGAATCGAACAGTTGCGCCATCTACAGCCAGGATTTTAAAAGTGGGCGACTATTTTGAAGGGGATTGAGAAAACAGGGGCTTTATTTTTTTGGGGGGGTAATCTTAAAAGTGTGAGCGTAATCTTAAAAGTTTGGCAGAAAAAAAATTTTTTGTCTTTCTTCTGGCTATCTCTCTTTTTCTCCCCCTCCTTCTCTACGCTTCTCTCTCTTGCTGTCCTTGCTCTATTTTCCACTTATATTATATTTCTTTATTTATCTTAAATTACTTACCGATGTTGTTTTTGGTTCTTCAATTTTTTTCTCCGGTGATGGAATTCGATCCTGGGATAGTTGGATGTTTTGGTTAGCAATCAACGTCTTTACCACTGAGCTCTCAACTCGCTGAGAGCAAATGGTGTTAATTAAACTTAAAAGCATTTCAACAACGTGATTATAAATTTTCCCGTCAGTTGGCGCACACACCCGATAAATGAAAAGAATTTTCAAAAATCGACGGAATTTGGGAGTGTGAATGGTAATCTTATGTGTAGAAGCCTGTGTGTGGGGGAAGCTGGGAGCACTCAAACTCTAAAAAGTCCGCACCAACCAGAAGAAAAAATTTAAACTTTAATTTTTTGATCATGTTGTGTTTTTGTAGTACATTAAAATGTTGTGTTTTTGTAGTACTTAGTTTTTTGTCCTAAGGGAAGGCCTGCAAAATTGTTGATGGTGGTGGCATCAGCCTCTCTTCAAGAGGGTGGGGCGGATTAGGTCAAGCGTGTGGCGTCCGGGAAGTGAAACTCCGAAAAAACAGTTTAGATATTTCCGTAATATGCCAGTTTGCAGGCTGCATTAAAGTGCTACATGGCATACCTCAGTCGGGTTTGATGTGATCCCTAAAAAATTAATTACTATGATTCAAAAAATGAACCCTGAATAAAATTTTTTATTCCTCATAAATGGCAAAGAATGCTGAAGTGGTGTTCCCATACTCATTATCTTTCTTTACTCAGCCAGTAATGGTTTTCTCTTCTTTCTTCATTCCCACTAAAATGTAATTCCTTTTTATTCACCACACCATACTAATGATAATTTTATTTTCTAACTGCTAAGCGTTCATTATTATTAGATTTACAAACTAACACAAACATGTAATTTCCTGCTTGCATGTTTGTAGTAACGGGACGTGTGGAATATCATTAAAGATCTTACACACGTGTCATCACAATTTATGTTCTTATCTTTTTGGTAATTTTCCAACTCGTTTCTTTGGCATAACTCTATGAAATTTACATATTTGTGTATCACAACTTATATGTCAGAACGTTACTCTTACTATTATCTAAATAGCCATGTCTGTTACAATTATCCTAGTCAATTAATACTTACATTTATTTAGCCAATTTGCTTCTCGTTTTTCTTTCTTTCTTTTCTTTTGGCGCTCGGTTGAGAGCAAAAGGGGAGGGAGTTTCATTCCCCAAGCTCAGATGCTCAGGCAATGTGAAGCGTTCATTGGAGGGTCGAAGCGAGAGGGGAGATTGGGGTATTTCCGCTTCGTTTTCTCGGCGGGAAAAGAATCCAATGATATTCTTTTTTACAAGAAAAAAAAAAAGTGAATGTTATGGATGCGAGAAGCGGATTAGCAGAGCTGTACTCACATGTACTTTCTAAAATTTATTTAAACTGAAAATTAGAGGGAATTAAGGTGTGGGAGATCAGATTACTTCGAAATTAATTTCTTCTAAGTTCTTCATCGGCGGGTAGCCTGAGCTGCACGCCGGGGCGATCGTCCTCACACACAGGGCGGTCAGTCTTTGACCTGTCCCAATGGCGGGAGCGAGCGGCTTGATGAACTCTCTTAATCGACAGCGAGCAGAAGGGTGGGAAGCTGAGCACTTTCATACTGCGTGAAAAAGCAAAATAATGCTTTATTCGGAGATCATCATCCACAGAAAGGAATGAATTACAGTGGATCCATCGGCGTTGTGTTGGAGGTGGAGTGAATTGCAAATTAGCCTTGAGAAGTGTGGTGGAGCGGTAGTATCGTGGTGGTAGACCTTGGTGGGCCATCCACGGGAGCTAGCAGTGGTGTTGAGGTGGGAATGCCACATGCATCTCTAAGGAAACACAGAGGAATGTACAAGGCAAATTAGAATCTCAAGGAAACCAGCATCGATGTCATGGGCAAACAAAAAAGTGAATTTAAACTACCTTCGATGAACAGTTAAGTAATAATAACACCAGTCTACAAAATTTGACTGTAAAAAAGTATTCTTCAGGTAAAGTAGTTTTTTTATTCATTTTCACATGCTGAATACAAAAATAATAATTATATTTTAAAATTAGTTTCCGTTTTTTAGAAAAGCAAATTAAATCTTTTGCAAAAATTATCAGAAATCATATGATACTTCTATTCATTAACAAAATTGCGAAGTGGTTTTTTCTTGCTGCCCTCTTGTATTCTGCTTCTGTAACATCTCGACAAACAGTCCAACAATAATCTGCCAATATTGAAACGTTCCACTTGCCCCGATATCGTTTTTCCATGTATGCGATGTCTTGATGGAAGCGCTCTCCTTGTTCAATGCTAAAAACCACACAATTGTCTGGAAATAGGTCCAAATGAGAATTTAAAAGTGGATTTTCAAACACATGTTACAACCCTGTTTTTGGTATGATAATAACATATTTTCAATAAGTTCAGCATAGTTGTCATTCATCTTATTTCCCAAGAAGTTAGTTGCGACAAGGCGCAAATCGTCCCAGGCTTTTTTTTCTTTACCTTCCAAAACAGAGTCAAAGTTATCATATTGAAATAAATTTCTTATTTGAGGACCGACGAACATACCTTCTTCCTTAATCTTAGCTTCACTTAAGCTTGAAAATTTCTGGCGAAGATAGCGAAAAGCAGCTCCATTTTTGTTCATTGTTTTTACGAAATTCTTCATCAGTCCTAGTTTTATATGCAATGGTGGAAGTAACACTTTTTGTAGGTCATTAGCACTAAAACACAATATTTGTAACATTTATTGCCAACTAACTAAATAAATATCAGCATTATCAAGTTCAATGAGGGTAGAATCGTTAAATTTGGAAAATATCAGGTATTGTAAAAACAAACTAATAAAAAAAAAAGTCGTGCAAATAAAATTTGAAGCTAATAAATAACGAAATAGATATTTAATAGGGGTTAAGATATATTGTGGTGAATGGGTTGTGAAACTTTCGGAATAATGAAACAGACTAGGTCAAGGTTTTAGGTTTGGATAGACAAGATTTAATAATCACAAAAAAACTATGATACACATTATTACTAAATACAAGATAGGCATCAAAATTCTACTTAATTCTTAAAATCAGAAGAAATACAATAAGAAACATCTCTTAGGCTTATTTACAATAGGGTCAAGTTGCAAAACATATGCTCCAAGCTTAATCAAAAAACAAAATTTCCTTTAAATTGAAACATCCCATTAAAAGTACTAAAGTTTTCCCATAGCATAACGACATTATAACAAAGAGTAAATCTCCAATATGATAGTCACAATAAAACAGAGGTATCTAAAAAATAAAAACGACTAAGCAAGATAATGCAAAATTAACAGTTATAGCTACCTTACATACTAGATTGGGCTGAACTCGAATGACCATGGAGAAGAAGAAGCATGTTCACTTGAAGAAACCTGATTCTGGAATGAATTCAAGGTTCGCGCTTCCCCCTTTTATATTCACGGCAAATCCCGCAGTGAATCACGGGATCACCCTCTGGTGGCAAGGCTAGAAGTACCCACAGTACTTCCGGAATTCCAAGTGACAACACAATTGTAATAGGCATCGAAGTTCAGTCCTCCCAGCATGCATTTCAACAACAAACCACAACCTAGCACAGAAAATGGCTTTAAAACACAATAAATTTGAGTAAACAAATTCCAAAACTTAGATAATATTATTCTACACATCAGGTACTATAAGTCTAATAAAATATAGAGTTCTTTGACAGTTATTAACTTAGAATCACTTCAAAAGGGCTTCGACGGGCGTTAGGCCTAACGGCCGCATGGCGAACTTCGCTATCGCAATGGAGTTTTTGTACCTAAGGTGGGAAACAAGTATCCATAACATCAATAAGCTTAATATAGATCACTAAAGTGTCAGGTATGAACATAATTTCACAAGGTGAGATTAAGAGTTCTTTCTACAAGAAAAAACAGAGGGAAAGGGACCATGAAACCTTACAAGGGATCCAAAAAAATAAAATTTAAACAACTGACTATGTCACACAACTTTCCCTCAGAGAGAAAAATTCCCCTTTTGGTGTCCTTCCGAGTGTAAACGTCTGTAATCCACTCTGGGTCCTGTTCTTAAAGAGTAGTGGCTTTCTCCATCTGATGGTTCCTGGTCTGCCTCAGGGTTGTGGGCGTCTTGGTGCTCCTCAACATCCTGAATTTGGTGGGGTTCTGAGCTTCTGTCGATGCTGCTTCCTGGTTCCTCAGACTCCAGATCAGGCATCTGTTCCATGGGTGGATGGGGTTGTTCCTCGTGCTCCTCTCCTTCAGGGTCAGGTTGGGGTTGCACAGGCCTATTGTGGTCAGGTGCATGTCTTACCTGTCCCAGGCTCTCTCCCCTTCTAGTCGGCACTGATATGTCTTCCTCTTCAGTGTCAGACTCCTCCAGGTCAGCCATCCTGCCCTTTCCTATTCTCCTACATGGTTGTCTTTTGGTGTAGGTCCCATAGCATGGTTTTAGCCTATCAACGTCCACAACTTGCCTGTCTCTCTTCCAGACACCCTCAATTTCGTAGCTAACATTGGAGATAATCTTTCTTACACGAAAACAGCCCAAGTATCTGTGTCCCAGTTTGTTTTTCCTCCCCCCTTTACGTAGCATCCAAACCTTTTCTCCCAGAGCATATGATTGCAAGCTTCCTCTACACTTATTCCTATGAGCTACCCCTTTGGCTTTATTCTCTTGACTTAGTTTCTCTGCTCTTTCCCTAGTTTTTGTGAGCCTGGCCACCAATTCAGAGCGGTAATTCTGAATAGAAACATTCTCCTCAAACCCTTCCTCCCAAGACAGTGGAGTTCTTGGGTCGAAACCATAAAGGAGATAGGCAGGCGCTTCCCCTGTGTTACTGTTGGGGTTTGTGCACACAGCGAACAAGGCCTCCTCTAGTCTCTCATCCCAGTTCCTAGAATCATCGTCGCACAAGGTTCTTAAAATTTCGGTGATTGATTGGTTAAGACGTTCTACAAGACCGTTGGAGTTCGGTCTGTAGGCTGTCGTATGATGTAGGTCAATACGCAGGTCTTCACATAAAGTTCTGAGTAACTCAGAAGTGAAGTTGGCCCCTCTATCCGAGATTAACTCCTGTGGTATCCCATATCTACAGATAATCCGCTGCAGTATAGCCTTGGCTACAGTGAGAGCTGACTGGTCAGGGAGTGTGCATGCCTCCGGAAATTTGGAGAATACATCCACGCACAACAAAATGTATTTATTGCCATTGAGGCTTTGAGGTAAGGGGCCTATAAGGTCCACCGATACCTTTTGAAACGGAAATGAGGCAGATAACCCTTCCTGGAAAGGAGCCTTTCCTTTGACCAGCTTACATTGTTGGCATATCCGACAATTTCTAATAAAAGTTTTAGCATCCCTCTCCATATTGGGCCAAAAATACCACTTTCTGAGCGACTTGAGAGTCCTACCAACCCCTTGATGTCCTGCTAAGTTACCCGAGTGGGCCCTCTCAGTTAGTTCCTGTCGCATTGATCTACCAACACACAATTTGTTTTGATCGTGAGAGCCCCTCTTCATTAGTGCCTTGTCTTGAATAAAAAAACCCTTCTGCTTTTTCCTTTTATTTATATGTGGGGACATAAATGGGTCATCATGTTGAGAGTCTATGATTTTGGCTATCAGTGTTCTGTTGTTAAATTGGATAACAGCCTGAACCTCTTTGGCAGGCAACCTAGATAACAGATCGGCTATTCCATTGTCCTCCCCTTTTACATGTTCTACTTCCAGATTGCATTCTTCCAGTTCTAATGACCATCTAAGCAATCTCCGATTGGAATGCTTTAAATTTTTGATAAACGCCAGAGGCTTATGGTCACTCCGAACGATCACTGGAAAGCCCAGAATGATGTGACGGAACTGTCTGAGCCCCATAAGGATGGCCAGAGCTTCCTTCTCTATGGTACTATAGTTTAACTTGGCCTTATTTAGCTTATAACTGTAGAAGGCAATAGGCCTGAGGCATCCATCTTTGATTTGATGAAGTGCGGCTCCAGTTGCTCCGATTGAAGCATCGATAAATAGGATGAATTCCTTCCCATAATCAGGTGGGATGAGTACCGGCTGACTGCTAAGGACCCTCTTTACCTTCCCAAAGGCCTCCTGACATTCTTCAGACCATTTAAATCCGACTCCTTTCTTGGTCAAATTGGTGATGGGCAGTAAGGTACTCAATAAGTTATTAACGAAAGGACGATAGAAGTTCATGGCTCCCAACAGGGATCGCACTTACTGAACGCTCGAGGGAGGGGGAATCCTTTCAATGTGCTCAACATTTCCGGGAACAGGTTTTATACCTTCTCCTGAAATGATGTGTCCAAGATACTTAACATTAGGAACACAAAAGGAACACTTCGATCTTTTCATTATCAAATTCTTTTCTTTGAAGACACCTAACCTAACCTAACACCCACTCCAGTAAAGTCATATGCTCATCAAAAGAATCCAAGTAAATCAGAACGTCGTCTTGGAACACATATAGTCCCCTCCCTAAGTACTCACCGAGAATATCTGACATGAAGCTCTGAAATGCAGAGGCCGAGTTTTTTCCACCTTGGGGGAGCCTGGTTAACTGAAACTTTCCCCATGGCATCTGGAAGGCGTAACATTCGCGCAGATGCTCAGCAAGGGGAATCTGGAAGTATCCAGAATTCAGATCCAGCACTGAGAAATACATTTTTCCATTAAGGCTTTGAAAGATCTCATGAGGTCTGGGCATGGGAAAGTCCAGTCCCTGTGTGATGCTATTGACCTTTCTTAAGTCAAGGGTCATACGTATATCGCCGTTATCCTTTTGTACTATAAACACAGGAGAGTTCCAACGGGATTTGCTGGGTTCGATAATGCCTGCCTCCCTGTACTGATCAATACGTTTCCTAAATGAAGCCAGGTGTTTATGAGGTATGGGGTACTGCCTGACAAAGATTGGATTTGTTTTATCAATCTCAAAATCCACAACTACATCCTTTACCCCGTTCAATACCTCCACCTCCTCCCCAAAGCAATCAGCATAAGCATCAATAAGCTTACTGAGCACGCAATTTTGGTCTCCATCCAATATGCTCTCCTGTTGGGAATTGCTCTGTACACTGTTACATTCTATTATTACGCTTTTAATTAGATCAGTACCCAGGATGGCTTGGTATCCTCTCCCCTTTAAATCCATACCAACAAACTTTCGGTATCCAGAGATCCCTTCTTCTGAATGAATATTAGCCCATATTGCATGATTTATATTTTGAATTTGCCCTCATATCCCTTTAATCAAAATGGCTACATTCTCCCATGATACTTTATCTCCTAGTTTCTCCGCAGCCCCTTCATCAATTATAGATACTGAGAGCCTGTATCGATTAGAGCCACTATGCAAAGGTCTTTAATTTTAAGTTTAACTTTATATAATCCATCATTAGGGTTTTTTAATACGACCAGATTCACTACCTTGTCTACCTCAGCCGAATCATACTGGTCTGCAGGATCGGCTCCCTTTAGTTTAAAGGCTTACCTCTACAGAATTTTGCATAATGCCCCCGCTCCCAGCAGGCATAACAGTTCCCGTTTCTAGGTCTGTAGCCAGATTTCCTTGTTCTTTCTTCTAGTTTAACCTCGAGAGATCCCAATTTCTCAACCAATTCCTGCATAATCTTTTGATTATCATCCCTATCTTTCTCCCTTAATTCCAGCATTCTACCCTGATGTAAAACTAAATTCTCGAGAGCCTCTATTCGATCTCGCGTCTCTCTGGTTTCCCCAACATTGCAGTTCCCGATATTGGTTTTAATTTCTAGAGCCTCTGATTTAATGGACTCTTCAACTGCCTTCTCAAATGTATCAGGCTCCTTGTGTGAGATGGTTCTCATGTGTACAGGAAGCAGGTTTTCAGAAAATCTCTTAAGTAATAAAGTCCCCCTTTGAGGCTTCATATTAGGTTCATATTCAATTAACTTATCCCACAGGTGTTCCAATCGGGCGACAAATTCTTCAACATTTTCCCTCTTTCCTTGTTGAGCCAAAAAGAAATCCCTCATGACATCTTTCTTATCCACCCTTTTTCCCATAACCCTGACCAATCTCTCCTTAAGTTTATTACAATCATCTACCTTATACAGCTGTAGTTCATTAAACTTGCGTGCCGCTGTTCCTTTAAGCTTGGCCTTCGAGACATTAGTCTTAATTTCTTCGCTCCAGCCAGCTAATACAGCTACGTTATCAATGGCACAAAAGAAACCCTCCAAATCAATCGAGTTATCATCGCCAGAAAACGTGGGGATCAAGTGAGTGAATCCCGATACGGCAGAGACATTATCCTCAGCTGTTCTTACTTCCGCATTATTATTATCATCCTCCATTATTTCTCGAATTTCACAGTCCCTGTTCGGGCACCAGATGTGGTGAAGTTCAGTCCTCCCAGCATGCATTTCAACAAAAAACAACCTAGCACAGAAAATGGCTTTAAAACACAATAAATTGGAGTAAACAAATTCCAAAACTTAGATAATATTATTCTACACATCAGGTACTATAAATCTAATAAAATATAGAGTTCTTTGACAGTTATTAACTTAGAATCACTTCAAAAGGGCTTCGACGGGCGTTAGGCCTAACGGCCGCATGGCGAACTTCGCTATCGCAGTGGAAACAAGTATCCATAACATCCATAAGCTTAATATAGATCACTAAAGTGTCAGGTATGAACGTAACTTCACAAGGTGAAATTAAGAGTTCTTTCTACAAGAAAACAGAGGGAAAGGGACCTTGTAACCTTACAAAGGATCCAAAAAAAAAAAATTTAAACAACTGACTATGTCACAGTATAATAATAATAAAATATTTTGAAAGAATATAATGTTTTGATAATTGATAGTCAGTAAACATCGAAAAAAAAATGTGGAAAGTTTTTTCAACACTTTAGAAAAAATACGTGGGAAAGGGGGGGTGTCCGCCATCTTGGAATTCCGCGAGTCGGGAAAATCCCCAAGATGGCAAGGCCCTGGAACCATGGATGCCGACTTGTGGAGGGACCACTGTATTGGGATGCTTTTTTTTTATCATAAAAGATCGATGTTTTGTTTTATTCAAATTGTAAAAGCATGTCTATTACAACTATTGTTTGTTTTTGCAAATTTTAATAGTTTGAAGAAAATTATATAATAGTCAATCTGCTTCTCATGAGTGTTCCCACACTCTATGCTTTGTTGCCATGGCAACAAGCCAAGCTTGTTAAGTGGCAGTTATTCTGAAACGTTAGTTTGGCAGGTCTTTTGACCTGTCAGAACAATTCTTACTTTTTCAGTGGCTTTTATTTTAGATTTGTATTGGAGAAGCACATTGGCCAAGGCTCTTCTCACGCTTTTTTCTACGGGGGTATAAGAATCCTCGGAAGCGTGTTAGACTCTCTTATCTCTTAATCTCTGGCTCTTACTCTCTTATATCTCTCGTATCTCCAGCGTATTGGTATTGTGAGTGACAGCGAGCCGCGAGGCAACCTGCCCTCATGGCGGGTGGCCAGCTCATCGGCCAGCCTGACGGCGATGTGTGAAACCACAAGCAAGGCATGAGGCGATCTATCCTCACGGTGGGCAGCCAATACATCGGCCAGCTCAATGCAGCATCTTGGAACGATAGATGAAAACTACGACGAACCACGCAGTGTGGGGAGGCATCGAATGCTGGGGCACTGGTTCTCTTGCATCGGACGGGAGGGACAAGGCCTGTCCCGATGGTGATCGAGCGTAGATCAGAGCTCAGCAATGGAGCGGGACTTCACAGCAGACAGCGTACAATGGCGGCACAGGAGTCAATCCATACGGATGGTCTTCATCAGGTGTGACTACCCAACTACATCTAGGATTAAAGACGCCTGATACGCCATAAATGAGTCACGCAATGGTGGGCATAAATTTCCATTTGCGAGAGATTCAATGGCATCATCGTACAGGTATCCTGAGCTGCAGACAACAAGTCATCAAGATCACGCCGTGACTGTACAGAGTTTCATACTACTCCTCCTGTACTTCTGCTCCATAAAACTGTCGTGTATGTAACGTTTGGAAAAGTTTTTAGTGATCAACGTTATGAACTAAAAGAACTGGACTGCAGATAAGTAAACTGTTGCTAACTGTTAGAGATATTAAAACTTTAGATTTGGTGTCCTCCTGGGAAAAGGCATGCGCTGCCCCCGACCGTTTCCCCAAGCGCATAGCGAGTGCACTGGTGGGGCTTCTCAGAGGCATTGCTCCGAGATAACAGCCGGGAGGCTGTCGACTATTTTTCGAATGAGAGCCTCTGCCTTTACCCAGGAGGAGAAACGGGTAAAGCGACAACGGGATCGGGTGCTGTAAATCGGCACTTGGAACATATTCTCCATGACAGAAAAGGAGTCGGAATAAGTGAAGGAAGCCAAACGGTATCGACTGGATATTATAGGTATTACCTCTACGAAACATCCAGGTTCTGGAACTGTGGACTTAGGAGGGTGGAAGCTTTTCTACTCTGGTGTCGACCCTAACATGACTGCCCAGGTAGGAGTGGGGATACTCACAAGTCCCCGGCTGGCAGATTATGTTGCAGATTGGATCCCCTAAGGTGGAAGACTGTGTCTCCTGAGGCTTCTTATGAGGAAAACGTCTCTCTTTCTCTATTCGTTGCATATGCTCCGAATGCAGTCACAGAGTACCCACTTTTTCTAGATGAAGTTGATGCTGCTCTTAGCAGGAGAGGGAGTGCAGATTCTGTCATCCTGATGGGCGACTTCAATGCACACGTAGGGGCTGATGACCAAACGTGGAGGGGCGTGATTGGGAGGAATGGTGACCCCGATTTAAATGCGAATGGGAGGTGCTTGTTGGATCTCTGTTGCAACAATGGACTTTCCATCGCAAACACCTTCTTCCAGCACAGGGATGTCTATAAGTATACCTGGTACAGGGATGCAATGGACCAGAAGTCACTGATTGATTTTGTAATTGTTTCAGCTGACTTATTCCGATCAGTGTTGGATACCCATGTGAGAAGAAGGGTAGAACTATCAACTGATCACCACCTTGTTGTCTGCACTTTGCGGTTCTCTGAATCCATGCCAACCAAGCGAAATACTAGGTTCAGACAAACTTGGCGCATCAAATGGGAGGCATTGGAGGATAGAGCTGTGAGGAAGACCTTTGCAGATAACATATCTTCAAGTTTCAAAGAACTACCCAGTGATCGTGGTACTGTTGAAGAGGAGTGGCTGTTGTTTAAAACTGCTGTAATTACTTCGGCTGCATTGTGCTGTGGTCGTAAGCGGCTGAGTGTGGCGCAGGGCGGTGACAAAAGGACTGCGTGGTGGAACGGTGAAGTCCAAGAAGCTGTCAAGGCAAAGAAGGAAGCCTATTTGCTATGTCGGTAGAAGGGTGGATCATAATACTGTTCCTATTGATTAAAAAGGTGGTGATATATCCTTGACAAAGCCGGGAATAAATGGCGAAACTAGTTGGAACTCCTGATGTCCCTCTGTTATACTGTAAGGCCACCACCTGTTTAATATTTGCTATGGCTTGCAAATAAGTCAACTTCGAGTCGAGTGCGGTACACTGAGGTGCGAAAAGCAGCAGCAAAGACAGTATCAAGGCCTGGGAGAAGTTCGGGGAGAAATCGGAGGCAGACTATGGTTCGGCAAACAAGGTGTTCTGGCAGACCGTGCACCGCCTCCGTGGAAAGAAGTCTCTTTCATCACAAATTATTAAGAGTTCAGATGGGAGGCTTCTGAAAACAGAGGAGAGCGTATTGCATAGGTGGAAGGAATACTTTGCATCTCTTCTTAATCTGGTGACAACAACAACTGAGGCATACGAGGTGCACCTTAGAGCGGAGAATAGTCACGGTAGTATCATTGAAACAGAAGTCTGATGGGCAATTAAGTCCCTGAAGACTGGCAAAGCTGCAGGTGATGATGAAATCTGGTCCGAGATGTTAAAGGCTTAAATCAGGATGGTATCCTGTGGCTGACTCGAGTGTGTCAGGTTGCTTGGATATCTGGACAGGCCCCTGAGCAATGGCAGACAGGAATTGTGATCCCTATCTTCAAAAAGGGAGATCAGAGATTGCAACAACTATCGAGGCATCTCTTTGCTCAGCATTCCTGGGAAAGTGTACGCTAAGTGTTTGGAGAAGAGAAGTCGGGAAATAGTTGACTCCAAACTGTCGGGGGAGCAGTGTGGTTTCCGACCTGGCCGAAGCACGACGAATCACATCTGGCCGAAGTGTTGCAAGAGTATGGAGTCGATGGGCAATTACTGGTTGCTATCATGTCTCTGTACGAAAGCTCTGAGGTGTGTGTCCGGATAAATGGCATTAAGTCAAGACCATTCACCGTGGGTGTTGGACTCCGCCAAGGGTGCGTACTGTCGCCCCTCTTGTTCATTATTTTTATGGACTGGATAGACAGGGGCAGCCGAGGCAATGAGCGTGTTTGTGTGGGCGACTGCCTGGTGGAGAGGTTGCTCTTTGCTGATGACCTTGCCCTCCTTGGGTCTTCTCGCACGAACCTTCAGCATGCACTAGACCAGTTTGCAGCCAAATGTGAAGAAGCTGAAATCCTTTGGCTAAAACCGAGGTTCTGATCCTTTCAAGACAGCCTGCTCAGTGCGCTCTCCATGTTAGGGGAGCCTCATTGAGACAGGTGGAGAAATTCAAGTATCTCGGGATTGCATTCACGAGTGATGGACGGCAGGAGAAAGAATTGGATGCTCGTATCGGTGCAGCAAGCTGTGTCAGACGTGAACTCTGGCGATCCGTGGTAACGAAACGCGAGCTGGGTAACAAAGCCAAGCTCTCCGTCTTCAAATCTATCTTTGTCCCCATTCTCACCTATGGTCATGAGGCTTGGGTAATGACCAAAAGAGTGCGATCGCGGGTACAAGTGGCCGAAATGAGATTTCTTAGAGGTGTGGCAGGTGTTACCCTACTAGATAGAGTGTACAGCAGCACAATAAGGGAATCTTTAGATGTTGAGCCGCTACTTCTCCGCACTGAGAGATCTCAGTTGCGCTTGTATGGCCACGTGATACGGATGCCGCAAATTAGTCTTCCTAGGCAGTTGTTATTTTCCAAGCCGGTGGGTAAGAGACCAAGGGGTCGGCGTAGAACCAGGTGGCCTGACTACATAGAGAATCTGGGTTCGAGTCGCTGGGATATTACCAGGGAGGACATGCGCCTGATGGCGGAAGATCGCGATTGCTGGAGATCCTCCATAGGGCCGCTGCCTCCACGACCCTAATGGATAAGCGGGTTTTAAAAGTAAGTAAGTACGATTTGGCGTTTCCAACATTAAACTTAACGTAATGTAAAAGGGGAGCTAAGGAAAGAGCCGAATTCGTATTTCATCGTGTTTTGCTTGTCGGAATTCTATTGCATTTTACTAACACTTTAACTAATTTTTTATTCCATTTCGATTTTCCCATATATGCCTTTAGATAAAATAAACAGTTTTCATTTTACCTATTGCTTTTCATTTAT
This sequence comes from Rhysida immarginata, assembly GCA_023313115.1. NCBI lineage: Eukaryota > Metazoa > Arthropoda > Chilopoda > Scolopendromorpha > Scolopendridae > Rhysida > Rhysida immarginata. Next base: position 3,799,902 of record JAHWFO010037430.1, read on the forward strand.
TTATAAGTTCAGTGAATCACTTTGCTATCTTGAATGAAGATAGGAGAGGTCTTAGTATTCTCTATGGCATTACAATTTAGTCAATCGATCTTTTGTTAATTATCAAGAGTTATTGCAGACAACGATTTTCCTATTATAAAAATAAATCCACTATACGATCCTAGTTTAAGACTGAATCATTTGAATTAATTAATTTGAATAACATGGCACGTGCGTCAATCTGTCACATTTAATTAAACACGTGACATTGGCAAGCGTCAACCACGTACAAAGGTCCCTTTTAACAATGATGGCCATATCAGGATGGCCACAAATTTTGCCTCGCAAGGGTTCTTTAACATGCATCCGGCAAACGACTACACAGGATCAGCAGCTTTACTTCCCTTCCGAAGGAAGTGCGTGATCTCAGGATTTCCTCCTGAAAAATTCTTGTTGTTCTCAGCAATCAGAGGCGATCACGCAACTGCTAAGCCACCGAGGCCGATTTATGTACCGTATTTATTCTACTATAATGCGATTCCACTTTTAGAGCCCAAAAAACAGTAAAAATTTTATCCTCTTGTACAATGCGGTCCCCATTTTTGCCTTGTCGCGAGAAATAAAATAGGCAAGAATATACAGAAAAAGAAAAGAGAAAGGGCAGGAAAAAACCTCTTCATTTTACTATTGCTATTACCAGTCACTGCTTTTCAGGTCACAAAAAGTGGAAAACATCATGAGTTCGTTACAGAAAAGTGAAAAACGTTTATAAAGTTCCATTGCAAAGTCTCTGACAACACTTCCTAGAAAGAAAGCCTATGCACTGAAAATTTATACATTGTTACATGACCATAGGTAGTCATAATTTAGGGCTTATTATTGGTAGAAATACGATTAACAATGTATAAATTTTCAGGGCACAGGCCTTCCTTTTAGATGTTCGTTAATTTATTCAAAATAGCGGCATGTAAATTGAGCTGTGTTTCTAACTTCTAAGTTAGTTTCTTTATTTTATTTAGTGATATTTATAAATATCCAACATTTATTATAGTGATTACTGTTAACAATAAAAAATGTATAATAATCTAATAAAATTTAAGTGGGGAAATTAAGGGAAGAATGGCAGTGTTCATTAATTTATTCAAAATGGCGGCATGTGAAGTGAGCCAGTTTAAATCTCCATCGAAGTTAGTTTCCTTATTTTATTTAGTGATATTTACTAATATCCAAAGATTTTTAGTAAGTGATAACTGTTAACAATAATAAATAGCTATTACAGTCAATTCTCGTTAATACGAAACTGGGTAATACGAAATTCCAGTTAATAAGAAAACATTGTGTGGCCTGTCCCCGAAAAAGCAATTACTATGTGAAATTCTCTGCTTTATACGAACATATTTTTATTAAAATACGGTTTATAGGAAGGAAAATTTCATAATTTTATTGAAAAAATAGTCCTTTTAGGAACAATTTTAATGATAAAATTTCAGATTTCGAAGTGTAAATTTAATAAAAATAATTTTCAAAGTCATTTCATATGTGATTGCTTCTGAATTACAGTATTCGAATAAATGAATACTCGATTTTTTTAATCAGTCGATATTTTTATTCGATAATGTTTAGTCGATCATTCGATAAAAAAAACATCTGTTATTTAGTCGAATTTTTCAAACTAACGAATCACGTGCTTTCAAACTAACGGGAAATCTGATTCGCGAAATCTGAATCACGTGCTTTCAAACTAACAGGAAATCTGATTCGCTAAATCTGAATCACGTGCTTTGAAGCTAACGGGAAATCTGATTGGTTCAGCTATTCAGATCTGAAATCCTGTCAAATGGCGCTCAAATCTTTATTTAAACAAGTGCAATATCGGTATTGTTTCAAAATCAATTTTCTCATCGCTACAACGCAGTTATCTACAGTCAGGAATTTTATTCAATGTCAGCTTCAAGCAAAAGGAAACGAAAGAATCTTTCATTAGATCTGAAGTTACAACGCTGACGAAACCGCCCTATTTTATAATCTTCTGCCCGAGAAATCTTATCATTTAAAAGGTGAAAAGTGTCATGGAGGTATGCATGCGTCATTTAAACTTTATTGTATTTTTTACCGATAATTTTGTACATGTATCTAATGTTTTTTTACCGTATCTTTCATAGGGAAAAGAACAGTTGTCAGTATTATTATGTACAAATATGGATGGCACTGACAAGAAAAAGCCGATAGTTATTGGCAAATTCGCCAGGCCACGCTGTTTTAAAAACGTAAAAAATTTGCCCGTTATTTATTTCAACAATAAAAAAAATCGTTTTAGCGCGAAAACAAACTGTTATTACAGATTTTTTTAGGAGAGATGAATAAAAATTATTTCTAACTTTAAGTATTCTATTTCCGTGCTTATTTCATAACACTTTTAGTATTGTTGGTTTATACGAAATACGAATAATACGAAAAAATTTCTTGGTCCCCACAATTTCGTATTAACGAGAATTGACTGTAATTTATTAAAATTTAAGTAGGAAAATTATAAGATCGACGCAGTTTTGAAGTTACTTTCGTATTGGCCTTTGGCAACGGAAAATTAAAATAAAAATTCAATTACTGTACTGTATAATGAACTGTACATTGTATATTAATGTATTGTGATGTATGTTATATGCTAGTTTCATTTGATACTACCCCCCCCCCCCCCGTATTGAGAAAGAGTTCATCACCGCAGAGCAGGCATGCACTGAGCCCGTCAGCACTTTCGTCAGACGAATAGAGGTTCTATTTGACAAAATCTGCCTGAAACATCCCCATTATGCTAGCGATAGAGAAGAGTCGCTACTCATGCGCTTCCAATATGGAGTTCGCCCGGAGCACCGCAGAGCACTACTATATATGAAGCCAGCCACGTTTAAAGAAGCAGTACAGTGCGCCAGACGCTCAGAAGAGATGGAAAGCACAGAGCAATGGGCCATGACAGCAGCTGTGGAGCGGGTAACAATGCCACTCGAGGAAAAGCTTGATGCCTTTTTACAAAAAATCGAGAACGGGTGGACACGAATGGAGGAAGAGGTAACGTTGCCCCAAGATGACACACAGAAGCAGGATGAATACGTGGCTGAAATATGCCAACCTCTGCAACACCTTGAGACAGCACACTCAGACGCATTCACTAAAAACGCAGGGCTGGATGGACCAGTTGACAGGAGCGATGGTGGATTGCAGTATGGAGAGGAGAGACACTCGGTCAGTGAGGATTCCGCAATTAAAATACAGATACAGAGCCAGCAACCTCCTCAACAAACACAACAGGAAATGAAACCGTGTGCCTGGCACAAGTAGCGATTGAGACAGAAAGCCCCTCGAAAAATGCAACTTCTGAAGACCAGCCGGTGAGCACCCGTGCAGGGCCCAGTACACAGGACCTGTTCCCGGAGACACCATTGGGCCAGCGAAAAGAGGCGGGAGAGGAGAAGCAGACATACACGTGGAGCGAAGACAGGCAATGGGGTACAAAGACGACCATACCACCGCGTAGGGCAAAGGTTAGATGCCGAGTAGCGAGGAGAATAAACGGAAACCCAGGGTAAGGAAACGGCACAGACGCAAATTCTATGACAGAATAAGGAAGGAAAATATTAGAAATGAGTATATAGCCAGATTAGGCAACGCACTACGCTATACATACAAGCGGAGGCCACCAGATGACAAGGATGGAGGGGTCAAACACAGGAAATTCCAGGTGTATTAAGAAAAGAAAGAATCGTGAGGGACAGTGAGGAGCGAGTATAGAGAATTAGAGGAGTAATTTTAGTGGGATGAAATTTTCTTTTGGATAGGGGTAATCCTATGTGACAGGACGTGCGCGATATTATAAGATCACGCACGCCCCGACACTACAAATATGACTAGTTATTATGCGACTTATGCGAAGGAACGACGAACCTGACTGGAAGCGGACATAAGCGGTACGGCTAGGCAGCAGGCGAACGGGTTACACACGCACATGGTAAGAATTGGAGCCGGGGTGCCAAGTGCGTAACCATCCTGTACTATCCCGTCGGTGAATAACCCTTTTTGCCGGGCCGTAAGCAAAAGGGCGCTTAGGGATAGTACGCCAAGCTCGTCGTAATATGTAGTGCGCTGGGAAACCACCACGACGGAGTTGGCGAAATCAACGCCTGTTTAGGCGAGCACGGATTCGGAGAGGCGACCAGTAGACAGCGAACGAGAGCGGGACACTTCGAAGCATCACATGACAACGTGAACGACCAGAGCAAGTACACAGATAAGTGTTTTAAAATAACAGGCCTGCGCGAAATTTATTATTGAGTGTACGAACAGAATAAGGGTTTCTAAATAATGAATAACTTTGAACATTATGCATATTAGGAGATAAGACACTTATAGTTTGTTGTGTTTTTTTATTTTGTTCTGCCTACAAGCACGGGGAGAGAGTTTTAGTACAGAAAATAATTTGATATTTGTTTATTGTAGAATTATAGCATGGATCATTATCTAATTTTTTTTATTGATTACTTTTTATATTGAACGATAGAATAAGTGATAAACTTGAGAATAAAATGAAACTCTTTTTCCACAACGAAACAGGAAATGAACAAAAAGAAAAAGACCGAAAATAAAATGAAAAAATACAACCTGAGTCTGTAAGCGCTTTTCGAAAGCTTTGCTTTCATCATTCAGCAGCCAAGGAGCACCTCGAGAGAACTTGAGAGAACTGACTTGGAATAGAACATGCTGAGTATTTATAACGGACAGAAGCCAATCAAGACAAAAAGATCCAACTGAATTTTATAGATTGGGTAAGTGCGTCTGACCTAACTTTAAGATAAGGTCTTTTAAAGCAGATATATGTTTTTTTAATTTGTGTAAGTCCCATAAGGTGTATCCAAAATTTATTGATTGCATTAATTTTAAGAATTCCAAGGATCCTTGTTTAAAGAAAATTCTACCATCCGTTAAACGTAAGAGACTAATCATGGAGATTGGCTATTTGAATTACAAACTGTCTATTACTGAAGCAAAAGCCTATGCGTTGCATTTGAAAATAGCTAGCCAGCTCAAACCTAAAGATTGGGACATTTATTTGCGTAAAGTAAACAGCGTAAACCAGTCTAAAATTGACCTCAAAACTAGAAAATTATCGGAAAAACTAAAGAGTATTATTAATAATCAAAAACCTATAATTAATAGAGTTAGTAATACGGATGTAGACAACATAGTTAATCTAACGGATTTAGATTTTAATGATTTTGAACTTAAAATTTTATCTAAAGGGCTAAAATTTGCAGCTAGGAATAAACATAAAGACATTCACCAGTTAGTGGGGAATGTAGAAGGGGGAATAAAGTTCTTACCAGATTCACAGAAAAAAGCCATTAGGGAACAATGTACCAAAATATTGTCCCATAATTGGGAAAACTATGAGGTAGAAAATAACGATCGCCGCTATTTCGAAACCATTAAAACTCTTAAGGAAAAAGATTGTTTCTTCCTTAAAAGTGATAAAGGAAATAGTACAGTTATTCTAAAGAAAACTGATTATTTCAGTAGAGTAGATGCTTTAATTGCTGAAGGCCCGTTCGAGGTTATTAATAAGAAAAATCCGTTAACAACACTGGTCAGGGAAGTCAGGGAGGCAGTAAAGAGTAGCCCTAATCTCATTCCCCCAAACTCTGCCTCTTCGCTCAACATTAAAAATCCGACTTTACCTAGGTTATATGCTCTCCCTAAGATACATAAACCTGGAAACAAAATGAGGCCGATTGTGTCAAATATTGACTCTCCTACTTACCGGCTTTCTAAATTTCTAGCAGAGTTTTTAAAAACCTTAAAATTGTCGAACTTCGACAGTTCGGTTAATAATAGTATTGACTTAGTGAAAAAACTAAAAAATAAGGTCATTAAGAAAGGGGAAATTTTGGTATCCTTCGATATTGTCTCCTTGTTCCCTAGCATCCCTATACCTGAAACTATAAACTTTTTAACTAATATTTTGAAGGAGAACAAAGTTCCTGAGAACATACGCAACGAATGTTTAAGTCTAACGAGGTTATGTACCAATAATAATATTTTTAAATATAATGGGAAAGTTTACAAAATGGTGGGCGGTACACCGATGGGCTCTTGCCTTAGCCCTATTTTGGCTGAAATATTTCTGAGAAGTTTCGAGGATATCCTGAAGAATTCCGGTTTTTACTTTCCCGATTGTTGGTTCAGATACGTGGACGATGTCTTCACAATTTTTGACACCAATGCTTGCGATGTCAACACTTTTGTCCAACATATTAATAGCTTTTTTCCGTCCGTTCAATTCACTTTTGAGTTAGAAAACAATCAAAGGTTGCCGTTTCTCGACATCTTAGTCATCAGAAACCTTGATTCATTATCATTTGAGGTATACCGAAAGCCTACTAACAGATTGAATTACATACCAAGCGATTCCAGCCACCCTTGGAATCAAAAAATATCTACTTTCATTTCGATGATTGACAGAGCCATTAATCTCCCACTTGGTCAATCCTCATTCAAAAAAGAAATTTCCTTGATTCAGAATATTGCAGTTAAAAATGGCTATAGCACACGTACCATCACCGATTTGGTAAGGAAGAGGAGGTTAAAAAAGTTCATGGACGATATCACTACCCTCAACCGGACTAAAAATAGAGGGAGAGTCATATCCTTACCTTACAATAAATCATTAATCAAAGGTCTCAATTCTGTCTTTAAATCTTTTAATATTTCGTTATCTTTTAGCAATCCCAACCAGACCAGGCATTTATTACCCAATCCAAAAGACCCGATTCCACCACTACAGAAATCAGGAATATATGAAGCTAGATGTTCCCAATGCCCCATGAGATATAAAGGACAAACTTGCCGAAATATTGAAACAAGATTTGAAGAACACATGAGACACACAAGATATGGTAGAGGGAATCAGTCATCCATAGCCAAACACTCGCTAGATACCGGGCATGAATTTTTATTAAGCAATGTAAAACTTATTGAGTCAATAAACAAGAAACACCTTCTGGACGCCTTCGAAAGCTTAGCCATTCAAAAAACAGATGAAAAATTATTACTCAACTTAGATAGGGGTCCTATTAGCGAATCACCATTGATCAAATGGGCGACGCACTTACCCAATCTATAAAATTCAGTTGGATCTTTTTGTCTTGATTGGCTTCTGTCCGTTATAAATACTCAGCATGTTCTATTCCAAGTCAGTTCTCTCAAGTTCTCTCGAGGTGCTCCTTGGCTGCTGAATGATGAAAGCAAAGCTTTCGAAAAGCGCTTACAGACTCAGGTTGTATTTTTTCATTTTATTTTCGGTCTTTTTCTTTTTGTTCATTTCCTGTTTCGTTGTGGAAAAAGAGTTTCATTTTATTCTCAAGTTTATCATCTGCATTATCCACATAAGATTTCTAGACAATTTAGATAGAATAAGTGTATTTTTTTTTTATTATTTATTTGGCGTAAATGAATTGATTTCAGCTCCAACCCCAATCGAGCTCTGTTCACTTAGATAGATGAACGGTCTGGTAACTCCCACGCCGCCGTTTACCCGCGCTTGAATGAATGAAATTTCTTTCTTTCATGAGCTCTGTTCACTAGCCAAAGAAACAACTTTATAACGTAAATAAAGATTGCCCACTGATCGTAAGTTTTGTAGAAACTAATATGATTGATATTACATGCTAAGATAATAAAGATATAGATAGAAGGATAAGGGGTCAGAGCAGTTAACTGGTGCTTCAGAGGAAAGATTAATACAAGGAGGAGGGAGGGTGCTTAACATACATTAAACAGAGAAATAAAAGGGGAGAATTTTTTTATTATCTCTAAGGATTGGTCATAATTAGCAAGTAAGCATTAAGTTTATGATTCTGTCAAACCACTATACGATCACAAGAAAACAGTCAAGGCCACAGGGTAGATATTTTGGGAATTTGGAGTATTGTTAGATTATATAGAAGGGGATATAAATACAGAAGGAAGGTGCTGATTCGAGGATAATTTAGGATTAAGACATCTAAGGTTGGCTATAAAGGTAAGTTTAGTAAGTAGTTATAATAAGTGCGTTGATGATTGTGCTGAACTTATGAGATATAATGGTAATCAGAGTATTGGATATATATTAAAGTGCGTAATTATGAGTGTTGCCCGTAGTATAAGAAAAAAAAATAAAAAGGTAACATCACAACGTTACAGACTCATCACTCGTTGCGAGGGGTCAGTTCTTGCGTTATCACGCTGATGAAGTGGGCCTAATCCTCGAAATATACATACATGCATTAAAATTATTATGGGAAAGTGTTTTCATTATTTTTATTGATTTTACATCCACAGTTTCATGACCTGATTAATTTATGTGTTAAGCGATTTGTTTAATGAAAATCTTTGTAAAAAAAGATCAGAATGCAAGTCTCTGGGATGCATTTTTTCGAGGATTGTTCCATGAAGGAAGGAAGTACAAATATAGTGGCTAAATGAATTTTAGCCACTACAGTGCAAAACCGGGTTGTTCTGTACAAAAACCGACAGACAAATGACAAAAGAACCAACTCTTATTGTCTGGGATTGGCTTCCGGACTAGATCTGAGTTTGGCTTCCCCAAACAATAGCTGCGTTCAATATCTCCCACATAAGTGACTTTAGCCGTGAAGTCACTTTTGAAGAACGGAAGTGACGTAAAAAAGTCACAAAACGAGAAGTGGCTTGGAGAAAAGCCACTTTTTGGAGAAGCAACTCCCGACTTGCTTTTCACTTGCTTTTCCTAACAACTCTGCTCACGCTGAGATTCAACATGGCTGCCGACTTACCGCCTAAAACTAAAAGACGTCGTACGTGTATTAAAACATGGAAATGTGAAGAAGAAACGGCCATAGCGAATTATATAATCGAAAATCCCTACTTGGGAAAGGATCAGGTAAGATTGAAACCAGAATATATTTATTTTTCCTTTATGAATTTTTGCAAGGTGGTTTATGATAGCATGGCGATGGCATTTGATTTGTTTTTAGGCTAAGGAGACTCTGAGCCAGTATCAGAGAAGGCTCCTTGATACATTACACCTGAAAGACTGTGATGTGAAACAAATTCACAATAAAATGAGAAGTATGAAGAAGAAATATGAAGACACAAAAAAATGGATCAATGAAACAGGCCAGGGTGTAAAGGACAATGGCCCCGCTTCATTCCCATGTAAGCTAAAATAGCAAAATTGTGATGCATGTGAGCTATTTTATTTAAAAATCACTTTATTGTAATTTTCAGTTAATTAAAAATATTTTTAATAGTAAAAAATATTAGTAATATTAAACTATTATTAAATATTAGTAAAATAGTAATAGTACTGTATTTAATAAATAGTTATATAGATTTTCAACATTTCATGATATCCTAAAACCTAACCTAAACAATTTATTACACCTGAGGAAATGAAATAGTTATTTTATGCATTAACTGAATTTAACCAGTATATAATTATCATAACTAATTATCATGCAGTATATATATAAAAATAAAAATAGTATAAATATATTCTCAATTTAATTTCAATACAATTTTTCTCTTTCTTTTCAGATGTGGTAAAAAGAATGTGCCACTATATATTATATTTATAAATATATATTATATTTACTTACTTACTTACTTTTCAAACCCGCTTATCCGTTAGGGTCGCGGGGGCAGCAGCCCTATGGAGGATCTCCAGCGATCGCGATCTTCCGCCATCAGGCGCATGTCTTCCCTGGTAATATCCAAGCGACTCGAACCCAGATTCTCCATGTAGTCTAGCCACCTGGTTCTAGGCCGACCCCTTGGTCTCTTACCCACCAGCTTGGAAAATAACAACTGCCTAGGAAGACTAGTTTGCGGCATCCGTATCACGTGGCCATACCAGCGCAACTGAGATCTCTCAGTGCGGAGAAGTAGCGGCTCAACACCTAAAAATTCCCTTATTGTGCTGCTGTACACTCTATCTAGTAGGGTAACACCTGCCACACCTCTCAGGAATCTCATTTCGGCCGCTTGAACCCGCCATCGCACTCTTTCGGTCATTACCCAAGCCTCATGACCATAGGTGAGAATGGGGACAAAGATAGATTTGAAGACGGAGAGCTTGGCTTTGTTACCCAGCTCTCGTTTCGTTACCACGGATTGCCACAGTTCACGTCTGACACAGCTTGCTGCACCGATCCGAGCATCC
>JAHWFO010037430.1:3821549-3844258 GCA_023313115.1 Rhysida immarginata
TTTTTTTTTTGTTTTCTTTTTCTTTTTTTTGTTTTAGTCCAGCCTAAATACCATTGAGTTTAAATTTATGTTTTTTCTTTATATTTTCCTCCATGTATGGTTTTGCAATAATTAACGAAATTCCCTTTTTTTGTTTTGATTTTATATCTGATTTGATCTGGTAATAAATAGCTAGTGCCTGTAAGTTACGTTTATTTTCACTCATTGTCGTCAGGCAAATTTTCAGCCTGAAAGGGAGGATATAATTATTAACCATTTACTATACGATCACGAGGGGAAGGAGACTTATAATTCAGACAATTACTGGTGTAGTTATTGGTGGGGGCATATCTTATGATCATTTAGGCCATCAACGAAACTATTGGGCTATAGATAGGTTAAGTAGACGGTAAGAATAGGTAATTATATATATATAATAATTTAATAACACCATCCGGCACAATATATTTAATGAAACTTTTATAAATTTATTAATGATTTATGTAAATAATTATAGTAACCTCATTTTAATGATGAGTCTAACTCTATTTCTTCGGCCATGGCTCTATCACTGAAATGCTGACCAATAGCATGAGAGTGCATTCTATGACATCAAAACACCTTGGAGTAGAGTGGTCTAGAAGAAATCGCCGACAATAACTTTAACACGTTAAGTACATAATAAAGCGATAATTTGAGAATGAAAATATATGTGACTGGTTAATTATTCTTCTGAAGGCTTAGAATATTAATTTCATTGTTAGAAAAGGATTCAACAAATGCTGGTTAATTTAAAGCCATGAACTCACATCCGCCGTGTTTTTATCTGATAATTTTTGCCGATCTGCGATCGATTTACCTTTTCAAAAAGTATAAAATGTATAAAGTGTAAACTGTAACATAAGTTAACTATAAAAAGATAGGAAGCAAATATAAAATATGTATTGGCTATTGATCAAATATAGGTATATACATGTATTAAGTATCTACCAAAAATCATTAAGACGTTATTGACACTACTCCTCATTTCAGTTGGGGATGGAGGGGGGATTATTAAATTTAAAAGAACGAACAATAATTCGACTATTTTACTATAAATTTTGTATAAATAAGTACAATTGTCTCATATGATAAACAGAGTTGAATTTCTTTCTTCTATTAATAAAAATTACCCCTTTCACCCATCAAAAAAGGGAAAAAAAAACTGCTCCTGATTTCACAGTTATAGACGAGTACTTTTTATAGCGGAATACTTTTTGGCTGATAGCCAATACAATGCATGCATATTATACCTATTTTCTCTTATATTTGCTTTCTATCTTTGTATATGAAAATTCTGTTACATTTTATACTTTTTGAAAAGGTAACTCGATTGCTGATGGGCAAAAAATTATCTGATAAAAACACGGTGGATTTGAGTTCATGGTTTTAAATTATCCAGCCTTTGTTTAATCGTTTTCTAACAGTGAAATTAATATTCTAACCCGTCAAAACAATAATTAACCGGTCACATATTTTCATTCATAAATTATTATTGCTTTATTATGGATTTCACGTGTTAAAGTTATTGTCGGAGATTCCTTCAAGTCCACTCTACTCCAAGGTGGTACGATGTCATAGAATGCTCTATTGTGCTATTGGTCGGCAGTTCACTGATAGAACCATGGCTGCTGCCGATGAGTTAAACTAAATTAAAAATGAGATTACTATAATTATTTACATAGTTCATTAATAACTTTATAAAAGTTTCATTATATAAAAATAATTTAGATAGTTATATAAATAATAAAATTACTATCTAAATTACTAATTACTCGTAATATTCTATGGGACGCTAAAACAAAGTAGTTCGATCTTTTTTGTTTCATCCAAAATTATGGATAATGATTTTTTAATTCAGAAAAAAAAATCTTTTCAACGTCGCACTCACTTTTGGCCGCACTCCTAAAATTTTCGATTTTTTGAGTTTAGAGCCGCCACCTATAATTGAAAAAATACTGTAATAATAATAAAAAATTAGCTTTACAGTCATGCTGATGCTAACATTAACCCTGGACAGCTAACATTTGTCGATTTGATGAACATCAGACAAAATGTTGTTGTAACTTTTTATCACAAGGGCTATTCAGCTTGAGATCATGTGGTAATTCAAATGCTGCTGGATTCTCTTACGAGAAGGAGGGATTTTGGTTTTTGAGATATCATACTATTGTTGTTTTTATGAATGATAAGCTATTAGATTTTGTGTGTGCTTGTAGTTGAATATGCTGATTATTAATTCAGATTTGTATGAATTCTACAAGAAAATAGTGCCCACAATGCCTAAAAAGTTAGAGAGATTAAATCAAAGATCTCACTGATGAAGGGGCAGTCTTCAAATTATGAGGGTATTTCAATAAGTAATGCACAATAATCATAATGAATAGAATTAGAAAGTGTGATTACTTGTGTAGTTTTCTGGCACCTCCACAAGATGTCACTGCCTGTGTTATCGACCAGCGATTCGCAGGTTTTCAGGTCGTTATAAAACGGTTATCACTCATAAATACCGAAACAATAAAATATAGGACAAACTTTTATTTTAAATAAATAAATAAATAAATAAATTACCATTTGCAGTAAGCAGGATTTGCTAAAAAGTTGATTGATAATGACAGCAGTGCTATGCCGATTTTAGCATTGGTTACTATGCGAGTTCACTATGGTTACCTAATTTAGCATTGATCACTTTCTAATTCTATTCACTATGGTATAAACTAAACAATGCTGACAATGAAGCTACAGTTTAAATTTTAAATTTAAATGTGGTTAGTCTCCTTTTAATGGGGAAAATTGTGAAATTAAAATTTAATAAAAACAAAAAAATAAAGTCACCAATCTTGAAAAACGATGAAGAAACTTGTGAGATGGAAGAAAACTTAAACGATGTAGTCTATTGAAGTTGTTGTTGATATTATTGTTGAAATATTTGGGATCACCCTCTTCAAAATTTCATCTGTATTTCAAAACCAACACTTCCTTCAAGATTATCATTTTTCCACTATCAACATTATCTTCACAAGACTTCATCTACATCTTCAATAGACTAAATTTATTTCTACTATCAACAACAACTTCAATAGGCTACATCGTTTAAGTTTTCTTCCATCTCACAAGTTTCTTCATCGTTTTTCAAGATTGGTGACTTTATGTTTTTGTTTTTATTAAATTTTAATTTCACGATTTTCCCCATTAAAAGGAGACTAACCACATTTAAATTTAAAATTAATCATTTAAACTCCTTAGATCAATAATATTCATAACTATAGTTTAAATATCTATACATATAAAGCATGATGCCTGTCTGGTTGTAAAATGCACTGCAACTTGAAAGTAAGTTATAAATTTAAAATTTAACACACAGCTATGTAATACTACCTCAGTGACGAATCTGGAGATAAGTCTCTCAAAAACATAGAAATTAATAATCTATAAGCATCATACAAATGAAAACGAAAATTTGTGTGAGAAAAAAAAAAAAAAAAAAACGACATGTAGGATCGCAAGTTTTTGTTTTCAACAATTGTGAAACCCCACGTGCAAACTGAATAATAAGTTGCCAGTGTTGCATCACGTGAGAAAGAACTATACCTCGTGCTACGAAGCTCTGCGAGTGATCGCTTTGTCCAAACAATAAGATGGAGTCAACAAAACAAAAGTAATCAAAAGTAATTGCTTAGATCAGATGTGAAATATGGCGATCTGTGGTAACAAACGTGAGCTGGGAAACAAAGCCAAGCTCTAAGTTTTCAAATCTATCTTTGTCCCCATTCTCACTTATAGTCAAGAATCTTTTATAATGACAGAAAGTGCGATTGCAGGTACAAGCAGCAGTAATGAGATTCCTGAAAGATGTAGTAGGTGTTACCCTACTAGATAGAGTGCACAGCAGCACAGTAAGGAAGTCTTAGGTATTGAACCAGTACTTCTACGCATTGAGAGATCTCAACTGTATTGGTCTGGCCACGTGATACGGCTGTTGCAGTCCCCCACCATGCCGCGGGGGGGGGGGGGGCCCCCCAGCAAATTTCACCATACCTTTCTATGGCATGATATTCAAAAGTTGTTGTAGCCAAATCTCAACCTCTTTTGGTAAGTGTTTGGGGCATAAGAAATAATTGTGCGTTACTTATTGAAATACCCTCACATGACGTAAATTAACAAATCTTGAATGATGGTCATTAATGCATATTTCAGGCACCACAGATCTTGAGCGAATAATACGTGTGAGGAACGTTTTGTAAGTAGCGTTTTTTTTTTGAAAACAAACAAGGTATTTATTGAAAAACAACTTACCATCTCATAGCAACAACCAAGGTTGATAAATACTAGGTCTCCCAATGCGCATCTTGGGTCACGTGACCGCCACGTCACCACAGACCAGAGCTCTGTGTAATCGAGCTTGAGTACGGCGTTAAGTTATGGACATTTTTTTTCATTAATTTTTGGAATTAACAGAAAAAAATGAAAATGATTTTAATAAAAAATTTAGTTTCTTTCTTTTGTGACATGTTAGTCAGTATAAATTTCATTATAATAAACAAAATTTTTATTAATAACTAGACCTTCATAGGCCATCCAGTTTGGATATTTATATAAGCATAACAGTAAATTAGTATAAATTAGTATATTAAATAGTAAATATTATTCCCTCCACCACCCTCGGAATAACCTCGCAATCTTAAATATATTATTATTCCGTTCACGCCCCCCCCCCCCCCACCAGCATGCTCATTAAGTTTGAAAAAATATCCATTAAACCAACAGTTACAACAATCGTATTCAAAATTTAAATTGCAACAACGCGATTTTTGCGGACATATTAACAAATTTTTTTAGTAATAATAATTAAAAAGCTAGAACCATATCCCATTTAACTTTAGTCATTATTCCCGGTGAGCAAAACCACTCATTTGTATTTTGGATTGACAAATACATTAAGTAATAATTCTAATTAAGGGAGGGAATCAATATTTATTATTAACACTATTTAAATTTAGCTGTCTTAAAAGAAAGTGTTTTAGCAAAGAAAAAGCAATGAAAACAATTTTATATCAGAAGTTTATTTATTTTCTTTTACATGTTTGTAAATTTATGAAGTTTCCTTTTCTTCTTCTTACTTTCATTAATATTTACAATGATTAAATTTAGCTGTCGTAAACGAATGTATGTAAATATTTTAACAAATTTAAATACAACACATTGTTTTATGTTGAATTTACTCTCCTTCACTGCTTCTACAGCCAATTCAGTTACTTTTGTGAAGATTTTTTCTCCCTTATTTAATG
Organism: Rhysida immarginata; assembly: GCA_023313115.1. NCBI lineage: Eukaryota > Metazoa > Arthropoda > Chilopoda > Scolopendromorpha > Scolopendridae > Rhysida > Rhysida immarginata. The sequence continues at coordinate 3,826,856 of JAHWFO010037430.1, forward strand.
AAGTACCATGAAAGTTATTAAAAACTTTGTATATAATCTGAGCAGCCTTGAAGAACATTTCTGAGGGATATATTAAGTGCCCTCTTGACAACTGTATTAACCAATCAAATTTGTCATTAATTTCCAACATTTTAGTAGGAATGCCAAGATCAGGCTCATCTTTAAAACAAAATGCAACATATCCAGCAAGATATTTTAAACCCTCTGTCTCCATCTCTTTAGCAATAGTGCATCTCTCGAATTCTTTTAACAAATCCGAACAATCTTCTGACACATTACAATCACTTAAATCCAATTCTGGATAAGTTTCATCAGTGAATGTCACATCTAATTTACTTTCAAAACACTCAGGTATTTGTGACTGTTCACATACCTCCATTTCTTTATTCTCAATTACATTTTCAAAAAGCATGTTAGTAATTATAATATCATTTGAGTTCTGTTCATCACTTGAATTATGCTCATCACTTGTGGTTAATGAATTTATCTTGTTGCCTAACATTTTTTCTGAGTGTCTACCTAAAATGTACAAGTATAATCTATGTTTAAAATTTAAGGGACAAGGATGGTCATGCGTACTTCCCATTAATCGTATAGTTGCAAAAAAATTCTCCAACTTATCTTGATTTAACCTCTGGGTTAAAATGTATGACATGTTATACAGTCAAATTCCGTTATAACGAAGTTCAAGGGATCACCGGTTAACTTCATTATAGCGAAAACTTCGTTACATCGAGATTGCAAATTAATTTGAGAATAAATGAAAAATAGCATATTTTAAAGCGAGAATATAAATATTTTTGATGTTTTACCCTTAATTATGGCAAATACCAATCAATATTAGCCTTTTAATGGATTTCGAAATGATTTGTTGTGTACCACAGGATTAAATTAAACTGATTAAGATCGTCTCAATATTATTTTTATTTATCATTACATGTATTATTAAAATAATCGGATATCAATGTCTTCGTATTGTGCAGTTCTTAATTTCTTCTTCTGCGGTCCAACATAGTTTCTTTTCATTTGCTCGAGAATCTTTTCCCGATTTTTTATAATGGTGGATAACGTTGACAAGGGAATTGCATACTTTTTTGCCACAACTGGTTTTTTTGTTCCAGCATCGACGTCTTTGATATCTCGACTTTTTCACCTAAAGTGAATTGTTGTCGTTTCTTGTTGCTTTCGCCAGACATTTTTTGTACACCTAAAAAAGAACTTTTAAGTTTCAAGTTCATGTACAATTTTTCCCTACCGTTTTTAAAATACATGTACGATGCTAGCCAAAATGGCAATTAATGAAATACGAAATGGGTTACCGTACTTACAAAGTTAGCAGTCGAGAGTCTTATGTCAAAATTGAAACCAATATCGGTACAAGTTTTCGCTACTGTTTTAAAAAGATACAGATTTATATTAAGTACTGTACATATCATGTGTAATTATAAAAAGGAAATTAAGAAATATCAAATGCTAGCCAAAATGGCAATTAATGAAATATGAAATGGATTACCCTACTTACAAAGTTAGCAGTCGAGAGTCTTATGTCGAAATTGAAACCAATATCGGTACAAGTTTTCGTTACTGTTTTAAAAAGATACCGATTTATATTAAGTACTGTACATATGTGTAATTATAAAAAGAAAATTAAGAATTATCAAATGCTATTAAAAAAAAAAAATTGCCGAAATGGCAGTTGGTGATGCAGAATGGGTACTTACGGAATGTATTTGTCTTAGCAGTCGTCGATTGCCACGGAGTGTAGAGATGTAGAGATTCGTCGATTGATTGTCACAGAGTGTAGAGATGTAGAGATTCGTCGATTGATTGTCACAGAGTGTAGAGATGTAGAGATTCGAAATTGAAACTGACTGCCATGCGAAAGCGGCCCTTTTATATCCCCCATCACTGCGATGCTGCACCAACGGGCGATGAGTATTCTGATTGGAAGAGACCAATAGCGACCGCAGCGCCCTCTCTTGGTGAAGGCGGAAACTATTCCAGTTGATCAGCGATCACAACGGCGATAACACAAGCCAAGTGGATGAGCAGCGCCCTCTCTGGTGTAGGACAAAATGTAAGTTCGAAATAAAATTTCGTTATAATGAAATTAAAACGCTGTGGGGACCAAAAATTTGCTTCGTTACAGTGAAAACTTCGATATAAAGATTTCGTTATAGCGGGATCATAATAGTATTAAATTAATAGGATTTTTTGCCGGGAACACAGAAAAACTTCGTTATAGTGAAAACTTCGTTACAATGGTATTAGTTATAACGAGATTTGACTGTATTCCTTTTTAACATGCTCATACAAGTCAATTAAAGAGGGATTACTTAAAAGAATTCCTTTTTGAAAAAGTAATAAGGATTTATGTTTCCCAATTTTTATCTTGGTGACTAAATGGTTAACTTTTGTTAACAGTGAAACTTGTGCCAAAATATCAACTCCAAAGGCATTTGCTTGTTGATATTTGCCAAATTTTTGGTATGAGTTAAATAAATCAAACCATTCTTTAATTGTGTTAATAACATCATAACCAACATCTGCAGTTTCACGGTCAAGTAAACCAAACTCCCCAATATAAGAAATAGCACAAGCCACTGTTCTAGATAATAATTGAGCAGCTAATGACACTCGTTGTCTTGCAGGTCCTACGCAGTTAAGATGAGCAGAAGTTTTTTTGTGCAAAGGCGTTATTTCAACATGCTTATTACTAACAGCAAGATCTAATACTGCCTTATTAATGTTAACATTGTCAACCATGAATCCATGATCCAAAAGGTTATTTTGTATTAATTTCAATAAATGTGGCACATCATATTTTTTTACTCTCATCACATGGATGTAAACAAAAATTTGTTTCCCCCTTTTAATTTATTCACACCAATATGGAATTGTTTCCAAACATGTAAATTAGTTGGGCCCAAGTCACATGTAATAGCAACTACAATAAAACCCTAATTATATAGCTGGCTTATAAGTGTTATAAATAAATCTTTTGAAACACTTGTATCAAAGTTATAATACACTGGTTGTTTCCATTTCCCACTTAATCCTCGGCACATTATAACTAAAACAGCTCTGTGAGGACCCCAAACTTTCTCAGAAGATTTATCTATGTCGATTTTGTTTGACAAATAAATTTCATCAAAGGAAAGTACTACCAATTTATCTGTAGGAGTTAATTCACTACTCATTTTCCCCATTACTTGTAATACACATGTTAAATTCCTGGCTCAAAATTAAGATTTTTAACCCAATTACATAATGTAGATTCACTTGGCAAAGGAATGCTTTTGACATTTTTTAAGTATCTGTAACACTTTGGGCTCATGCTGTGTAATGTTATTGCAGCTGCAATATTATCAGATTCCCAGAAACACCTTCTGTTGGGGTTTCTTCTCTTCACTTGACCAGGAGAAAAAATGGAATTCAATATGTTTTTAAGATGCTTCATTTCTGCTAATAACATATCTCTCTCCGCTATTATTTCATTAAAAATATTTGATAATGCACTAAAAGCTATGTTTAGTTGATCAAATCTTCTTTTTAAATCTTCTTCATTTCCTCTTCCATCAATGTCAGCAACAGTTTCAGAAATGTTTTCTCCTCCATCATCAAATTCAGTAACAATGTCAGTTTCAGGTGAAGATAAGGCAGCTGTTATATCTGATGTAGATAGATGTAGTGCATTCTGTCGCTTATGCAACCTAAATATAAAATGATAAAAAAAATAATGAAAAAAACATCCTTAATTTCATATAGGTAAATATAAAATAATAAATGATAGCTTATTTACATGATGGTGCAAAAGTCTGGAACCATAGGCAATTTTTACTGAATTATAGAATTTTTTTTTATTCTTAACATAATTTTGATCATTTAAGTATTATTTATAATTTTATTTATTATAAAAGGGAAATTAAAAGATAACATTAAAATACATGTACAATACTACAAGCATTAAAAGATAAAATCACATAGGAAATTGAAATCATAAGAGGGAACAGCTGTATGCTCAGAAATGTGCAAAGATCATGTCTGAAATGTGAGAAACTGTTTAGAAGAAGGTGGATTACATTTCTAACACTTATTGTAAACTGTAAATTATTATATAATAATTATATTAGTAAATTGAATAATTAAAAAAATTTCTGTTAATAATTGCCTATGGGTCCATACTTTTGCACTAACCTGTATTCAAAAAATATTTATTACATTTCTGTCCTTGCTTCAGTTCTCTTTTGACGGGCATAATTTTCTTCACAATGTAATTTTTTGCCTGGAAGATTTTTTACAGGGATGACACCTTTTTTTAATCTTAAAACTGTACCCATAAGTTTATGCTCCATCAAGTTGTCATACTGGGCCTCTTCAAAATGTATAGAACATATAGTGGCTATAAATAAAACAGGCCATTTATTATATGTCATAATTTAAAAATTTTAATTTATTTCAAAAAGAGCTAAATAATACGTTTTAGCTCTTACCTGTATCCACATTAAATTTATCCTGATGTCGGCACAAATGCACTCACTGTTGTCGAATTTTTTTGTCCTTAGGGAACTTAAAAAAGTGAATGCCATCTTTTTTCATATTTCTACTGTGATTATTACAGCCAAAAATGGCACAAATCATTTTCATTTCCTTAGATAGAACGAAACAGAACGCTTAGATAGAATGTCGATCGCAAGATGTAGCATGGAGAGACTAAATATGGCCGTCGTGGTCTGCGGTGACGCAGATGCGCAGCTTAGGTCAAATTTCGGTATCAACTTTGAATAACCTAGTATTTATCGACCTTGGCAACAACTTAAAGCTCAGAGCAAATGTTTAAAAAACGTAGGGACATATTCATATGTCACAAAAAGGTAAGAGAATTACCTGTCATTTTTGTGGTAAAGAAGGACACCTTAAAAAAAAACTGTTTCCATAAATAAACAATGTCACTTTTGTACAAAAAAAAACAAAAAAAACAGGCATTTTGCTGCAAACGGTTTCCACAGGAAAAATAAAGAAAAGGCCTGACAACAAAATGACAGCCTTAATGGTTGATGGTGACATGAATCCCGACTGCTGCTGGTGTATGGACAGTGGAGCCACACAATACATGTGTAATCGAATGGACTGGTTTAATCACTACGAGGACTTGATCACAATATAAGATTAGGAGATGGCATTAGAGGACTTGGTGTTGGTAATATCTGATTAAGAGCATTCAATGGGCATAAGTGGATGACTGTTTAACTGAAACAGGTGTTGTATGTACTAGAGCTAAAATATAATTTGTTTTCTGCCGTTAGTGCGATGAATAAAGGAGCTAAATTAATCAGTGATAACCAGGAATGTGAGTTTGTGAAGGACAATATAGTTATAGCTAAGTGTGAAGGACATCTCATGCAGATGTGTCTGAAATTTATTCAAAGCCATGGACTTGTAGCTGAATCCGTAGTAGTTAGTGAACAAATAGTAAACTCCAACTGTGAAAATGGTACATGTAAATTGTTCAAATATCATAGAATACTTGTGCATCAGAATTTTGCTCAAGTCAAGAAAATCATGAAGGACTGTTTTGGTATACAAGCTCCTTGTAATAGTAAAGAACATTTTTGTGAGGCATGTATCAACAGCAAGCATTTCAGGAGACCTTTTTATCAAGTGAAAATACTGAAGGGGTTGGCAAAGTCATCCACAGTGATATGTGCAGTCCATTTGAAGCCAAGTCACATGGTGGCTGACAATATTTCCTGTTATTTAAAGATGATTATTCGCACTACAGAACTGTATAGTGTAGCAGAAGTCTGAGGTTACAAATAACCTGAAACATTTCCTCACTAAAAGTCGCAATCAATGTGTCAACGTTAAAGTATTACATACAGACGGAGGGGGGTGAGTTTATAAATGCTTTAGTGGAAAATCTGTTGGATGAGTATGGAATGACATCGAAAAACGGTTGCATAAACTCCCCAGCAAAATGGGAGGCAGTGTTCTCCCCAGAAAATATTATCGGGTGGGTGGTAATCTAAAATGGCCGGGTGGACAAAAATTAAAAACAAATAAAATATTATGCAATGTTGTGCAGTTTTTCGTGTATTCAGCCGGGCGGTCGCCAAAATCAGCCGGGTGGCGCGCCCGTTAAAAAAGGCCTGGGGAGAACCCTGGGAGGACAGAAAAAGAAATGTGCATAATTGTAGAAGCAGGCAGAACAATGTTGAAAGAAAGAAACCTTGATAAGAGTCTATGGGCTGAACCAGTAGACATGGCAGTTTATGTAATCAACAGGACAGGTACAAGTACAGTTAAAGATAAGAGCCCACAAGAATTATGGCGTGGAAATTAGCCTCATCTGACATATTTGAAGGGAATATTTTCAATGGGTGTTTGGTACCAAAGCAGTGAAGGAGAAAATTAGACCCTGAAAGTCGAAAAGGTATGTTTATAGGATATAGTGAGACAACAAAGGGCTACAAAGTTTACTATCCTGAAACCAAGATTATATGTATGGAAAGAGAAGTCATCTTTGACTATAGAGAGAAACATATACAGTCAATTCTCGTTAATACGAAACTGGTTAATACGAAATTCCGGTTAATAAGAAGACATTTTGTGGCCCGACCCCGAGAAAGCAATTACTACGTAAAATTATCTGCTTTATACGAACATATTTTCATTAAAATACGGTTTATACGAAAGAAAATTTCATAATTTTATTGAAAAATAGTCCTTTTAGGAACAATTTTAATGATAAAATTTCAGATTTCGAAGAGTAAAGTTAATAAAAATAATTTTCAAAGTCATTTCATATGTGATTGCTTCTGAATTATTCGAATAAATGAATACTCGATTTTTTTAATCAGTTGATACTTTTTATTCAATAATTTTAGTCGATTATTCGATAAAAAATACATCGGTTATTTAGTCGAATTTTTCAAACTAACGAATCACGTGCTTCCAAACTAACGGGAAATCTGATTCGCGAAATCTGAATCACGTGCTTTCAAACTAACGGGAAATCTGATTCGCGAAATCTGATTGGTTCAGCTATTCAGATCTGAAATCCTGTCATATGGCGCTCAAATCTTTATTTAAACAAGTGCAATATCGGCATCGTTTCTAGTCTAGACAGTCGTCAATCAAATTTCCTCCACCAAGAGGAGGCAATTTTCTTTCGTACTTTGGAAGACCTTTGTGGGTACATCAGGCTTCTTTTCTAGTTCAGTGTATTTCCCTTGGAATATAATTATGAAGGGTGAGATCACAGTATAAGAAATAAGCCTTATTTCTTATACTGTGGGTGAGATTATGGAAGCTATGCTTCAAGTTCCACACGAATACTGGTACACTACACTGTACGCTGTATTTGTTTTAGGCTCGACAAAAGAATATTCCCATTAGCAGCGATATTCTAAAAGAAAAAGCTAACCAGTTTGCAAACCAGCTGAACATTGAAAATTTCGCGTGCTCTAGTGACGAAACAATGCTGACGAAACCGCCCTATTTTATAATCTTCTGCCCGAGAAATCTTATCATTTAAATTCAATCTGCTCCATCAAATCAGAGAATGTTAGAATTGATGGAGGAAATTAAATCTTATATATTGTACATTCAGGATGTTCCTGAAGACTTATTTACATTATACTGTATTGTAAAGTCAATAGTGATTTAGAAAAAAAAATTGTTTTAGCGCGAAAATAAACTGTTATTACAGATTTTTTTAGGAGAGATGAATAAAAATTATTTCTAACTTAAAGTACTCTATTTCCGTGCTTATTTCATAACACTTTTAGTATTGTTGGTTTATACGAAATACGAATAATATGAAAAAATTTCTTGGTCCCCACGATTTCGTATTAACGAGAATTGACTGTACTGAAGGAACATGAAAAGAAAAATATTAAATCTTATACTATACTGCAGGAGAGGCAAGAAGAAGAGGATGAATCTGGCATGCAGAAGAAGATACAAGAAAATCAGGAAGAACTCAAAATCGAGGAATATGCCAATTATACACCAAACATGCAAAGTGTGAGTGGAAATGAAACTGATGAGGTTAATTTGGAAGAGGAAAATGCACCAGACTTAAGTCAAGACCGTTCACTGTGGGTGTTGAACTCCGCCAAGGGTGCGTACTGCCGCCCCTCTTGTTCATTATCTTTATGGACTGGATAGACAGGGGCAGCTGAGGCGATGAGCGTGTTTGTGTGGGTGACTGCCTGGTGGCATCTGATCCCTCTTTGCTGACGACCTTGTCCTCCTTGGGTCTTCTCGCACGAACCTTCAGCATGCACTAGACCGGTTTGCAGCCAAATGTGAAGAAGCTGGGATGAAGATCAGTGTGGCTAAAACTGAGGTACTGGTCTTTTCAAGACAGCCTGCTTAATTTCCCATCTTAATGCATGCTGAGCGATCAGATAAATAAGAGGAAAACCAAGCAAGCAAGGAACCCCCAATCCCATAGCATCTTAACTTAGAGATCAATCTGGCATGGGGCACCATATCGAAAGCCTTTAATAAATCAAAATAAATGGCATCAAGTTGCTCGTGCTTGTCGAAGCATTCCATAATTTTAGTGACAAATGGAACAAGATTAGTCAGGGTACATCGCCTTCATACGAACCCATGCTGCTCAACATCAATCATTTGTTGAAAATAGAAATAAATACGGTCAAAAACAAGCCGCTCTAAAATCTTGGAAATGTGAGATAATAGAGACACAGGTCTATAATTAGAACAAGCTAATGGATCCCCAGATTCGAAAATAGGACAGATCAATGAAACATCAAAACATCAAAGATTCAAGAAGAGTGAAAAATTCGATGACGAAACTTTTTGAACATCAATACATAAGTCAACCACTGGCATATAAAATTTAATATACCTTCACAGCACATTGTATAAGTATAAACAATATACAGTGCATTATTTCATGTCTTTTTCCTCAATTTTAATTTTTCCGAGTTACTCATTCAACATCATAACCCGTTTACTTGCGAGTACTAACCAGCACTTGTTACAATTTTGACTGACTACTCGGAAACTTCTCGTTGGACTTCGATCAAATTTTAACGGTATATACAGTCTTATGTACCCTATTATTCCTCCAAATTTTATTAATCTAGGCTTTACAGAACTTGGCTTATTATTTGGGGGTCTGTCATTTGCCCCAAACTGCTGCATGCATTTTGGACATAAATAGCCTACTATCACCAAGCTCATAAAATTTAATATATCTTACAGCACATTGTACAAATACATACAATATAGAGTACCGTAATTTTCGGGAGTAACGCCGCGGCGGCTGATACGCCGCACACGCCAAAATTTAACAAAAATGTTAAATCTCCGGGAGTAGCGCCGCGGCGGCCGATACGCCGCACCCCCCCCCCCCTCCCATCACCCAAGGTCCGTTTTGTATATTCGCGTTTTATAAGAGATTCAATGAAGAAACCAAAATTCAATATTTATAAGATATATTTTATTAGTCGAGTCCTTCAAAATCCGAAGTTTCCGAATCGGAATGAAATAAAGATAAACAGTCGAAAGTCAAAAGTCGTTGGAGAGAGAAATACTGGGAGATTATGCTCGTCGGAATTGAAACCAAATACTGATTGCCATGAAACCAAAAGCGACCCCTTATATATCGCAACAGGTGTCATACTAGCGGGCGTCGATTATTCTGATTGGTTGACCTCTAGCGGGTGTCGATTATTCTGATTGGTTGCCCTCTATTGACGAACGCGAAAATTAGACCAGTTGATCGTTAGCCAAGTGGCCTCTCTGGGCAAAAAGCCACACTAAAAGCGTGGATTATTTAAAATAATTTATTTCCTGTTGATGACTGATTACACTGCGCGATTTGCGGAAAACATCGATGCTCAAATACATCGATGTTTCTAGAACGATTCGATGGAATCGTCGATGAAAACCATCGATACTATAAATTCGTCGATAATAAGAGTGCTTTATTATCGAGTGAATCACCCGCTGTCGATGAACGATCACGCTCGATCGATATCGGAGTGAATGTTTAATCGTTGATCGTTTTTTTTGTAAAATCTCCGGCAGTAGGGCCGCGGTGGCTGATACGCCGCACACGCCGAATTTTTAACTTTTAATAACAGAAACGCCGCGGCGTTACTCCCGAAAATTACGGTACATTAATTAGTGCATTATGTCACATCTTCTTCAATTTTCCATTGTAAAAAGCAAATGCATAAGTCAAATCCGGAAAGCAAGATGGAGACGCCCTGTTAAACCAACACCACCTAAAGACAAGGCCTTGACGCTGAAACATTGTTACATCACCTCAGTAAGGAAAATCCAGGGCTTATTATTGGTGGAAATACGATTAACAATGTAATGACGTTTCAGCACCCAGGCTTTATCTTTAGGTGGTATTGGTTAAACTGTCACTGTGTTCATACCAAGTGCGTCTTGAAAATCGTCCAAGAATGTTTTAATGAAGAAAGTTATAATGGTTACTGTTAAAATCTATTATTAGGAGCTTTAGCATAAAAGCTACTTATAAGAATGCGCCCTTGGTCTACGTTTATCAGTCCGTCCGGCTGTCCGCCATTTGCACGGTAACTTGAAAACGGATTAACTTTCTATGGGCATATCCATCTGCACTGTTTAGTTTGGTTTTGATTGGTACACTGGGGTCGGAATTACGGGGGTGGGATTCAGAGAGGACAACATATCTGTGCTATTTAGGTACGTAAAGGCGTGAAATTCAGTATCCAGATTCCTCTAGGCAAGATCTACATTACTATGAAGTTTAGGCCCAGGTGTTCCATTGGGATCGGATTTGCGGGGGTGGTAGTCACGTGGTCTTTAGAACTATGCCAACATATGACTTATGATATACGTTTGGAAATGATGAGAAAGGAAAGAAAATACGAGCTTTTTTACATTTTCTACATATTACGTTCGAGAAAATTAATTTTTGATTAAAAACTTGGGGTGGGGTAAAAAGTTTAGATAAAGGGGTAAAATAGATGACTTCAGGATCTACTACTTGCCTTACCCTACTCGGGGGAAGGGGGATTAAATTTTTTAATAAATGTATAAATGTATTTCTCCTTCAATGCTAAAGCTCTTCCTTGGAATGTTTACAAAATTTTATTACGTACTGTAAATCAATACAGTTTTATTTCGAAAAATAAAAATAATTCGCTAGGGGCATAAATTGCACTCCAAAAATTCTATGATCCTCCCTATCCATGTTTCATTTTTATCATAAATGAAATAAAATTATCGTTAAAATGCAGACTTGCCTCATACATATTTATTGACTTTATTTTATAATGCAAAACCCTAAAATTTTGTGGCTTTTTGTGCAGTCGCATTTTTGACCAGCAAAGTACCCGGATTTTACACGGAAAGAACCAATGGACACTCTTAAGCCACATTCTTATTTCACTTATTGGTCAATGATAATTGGTAATAGCACTGTAATGGATATATAAACCCTGAAATCTCTGCATGGAATTCAGTAATCTGGTCACCACACAGTTCAGCAAACATAAGTTTTGTGTTATCCAAGAAGTCACCAAGTTCATCGAAGTTTAATTCATCCTAATTACGGTAAGATACTTTTTTTTACTCTTTAGTAGTATTTCCATTTTCTTTTTGTTTTTGTATGAATCGGTTTTCTAATTTTCTTTGTTCTATTAGTTCGTAGTTTTTTGTTTTGCAATGACTTTACAAACTAAAAGAACTGCTTACACAGCAGCTTTTAAACTAACTGTTGCCGCTCGAGCAGAGGAATCCATCAACTCTGTTGCTAGCAGGTAGTTTGGAGTGAACAAGAAGCAAGTTCGGGAATGGAAAAAAAAGAAATCTGAACTACAGAAAATCCCAAAAAGCAAGAAGGCGTGTCGTTATATGTCAACGAGGCTGGAGTCCCTGGAAAAGGATTTAAACGAGTGGATTTTGGAATGCCGGAGGAACTGTTACGTTGTCACACGCACAAACCTTCGTTTGCGTGCGTTGAGATGGGTAAGAGTGGAAAATACCCAATGCCTCAAAACCATGACTTTGTTGCTTCCACTGGCTAAAAAAATCTTATTTCATTTTTCAGATATGGACTGTGTTTGCGTCAACGGACCAAGGTATCGCAAAAACTCCGAGAATTTTACAGAGAAGGTTTGCGCATTTCATAAATTCGTAATAAGGGAAAGAAAATTGAACCGTTACGATCTCCGAGACATCGGAAATATGGACGAGACACCAATGGCGTTTGACTTGCCTAGCAACCAAACAATTGCTAGCCAAGGTGAGAAGACCGTTTTCGTTAGGACGACAGGAAATGAAAAAAATCCTTTTACTTGTTTGGCGGACGGGACAAAATTAAGGCCAGTTATCATCTTTAATAAAAAAAAATCTTCCGAAGAACATCAACCATTCAGGCGTTATCGTCCGGGCCCATGAAAAAGGATGGATGGATGAGGAAGGAGTTAAAAAATGGATGAATCATGTATGGAACAACAGGCCAGGAGCTTTATTGAAGAAAAAGAAGTCTTTGTTAGTCTGGGACATGTTTAGGTATAGAGTTCTTTTTTATAATTTTTTATAATTATCAGGGATATCAATTAGCGAACAAGAAGAACTAACTTTCTAACCTTTTATAGCACTCACAAAACAAACACGATCAAAAACGAGGCTCGGAGATCGAAAGTGATGCTAGCGGTTATTCCAGGTGGCCTCACTTCGATCTTGCAACCCCAGGACGCATGTTTGAATAAGCCTTTTAAAGATCGTGTTCGAAAAAAGTGGCAGGAGTGGATGTGCTCTGGGAAAGCGCCTTTGACAAAGAGCGGAAATATAGCGAGGCCGGACGTGCAATTCGTGATAAATTGGGTTAGAGATGTGTGGGAAGACATTTCCACAGAAATGGTCCGACGTTAGTTTTTAAAATGCAGTATAAGCAATGCACTAGACGGAAATGAGGACAATCAGCTCCATGAAGACAATGATGATTCCTGCCATGAAAGTGATGCTGATGAAAATAAGACGGAAGATGATGTGGACAACATGTATGAAGAAGACAACGGAAATTTTTATCAACTTTTTGGAGAGTTGGATGAAGAAGATGCCACTTTTGATGGTTTTCCCAGACAATGATTTTCTTATTATAAATTTATTCTTTCTGTAATAAAATTTTTTTCCCCTAAAGCGTTGCTTTTTTTCCCCTTTTTTTGCCTCGGCTTATGCTCGGGTCAAGGTGTTTTTCCACTTTTTGGGAGCAAAAGCCGGCGGTAGGCTTATGCACGGGCCAGCTTATATGCAAGTTTATATGGTATATTTAGCTTGGGGGAAGTGAGTGACTCATTTGGTATCATAGCAACCGAGAGCGTTGTTTGTAAAAGTGCATACTGGAGGGGGCGAAGTTTGACAACACGTGGAAAAGTTCGAAAGTACAGAACCAATAAAATTAGACAGATAAAAATTGAATGAGAAGAAAACCTAATTCGGAATAAAAAAATATAAAATGTTCGGCAACGAAACAAGAGGGTTGTTGGAGAATTTTGTGGACTAACGTTAAATCAGACACGAGAGAGAGAGAGAACTGGGTGAGCCAACCGTTAACGGCCACGAGAGCGCTTGGCGGCATCAATGAGGTGAGCAGCTGGCGGCGTCAAGTCACGACCGAGAAGGGATGAACATAGCAATACACACTTAGTAAACAACTGGAGGAGTTTGCTCTGTGGGTCATTTGTTGAAGTGGCGATAAAAATGTATACCTTTGCCGGTCGCTCAACAGTGAACACAGACAACCAGTTGGGGAATTACGGAAGCCCAGAGAAGCAAGCGAAGAGTCACGTGGAAGGCGGGCTAGGCTGTCAGTGGTGGGCCGGAGCATGGACATGAGCAACGGCGACCCACTACAGGCGTGAAGCAGATACGAGTGAATAACACCAGGAGAAAATTACGGAGAGTAAGCAACATCATCAATACAAATATCCCATCGGAGCTGCCATTGAGTATTTTTTTGTGAAAATGCGATATTTCATACAAGCAACAGTTCACTACAGACTAACGAGATCTCTCAAAGACAAGTGCTAAAAGAAAGCTAAGTAAAATTTTTCTATTTGGGCCCTCACGATAGTAAATCGTATCGGATACATTAGAATTGTGATTATTTGTAATGTTAGGACTGATCTGATTCAAAATTAAATTGAAAGAAAGAGCATTCAAAATTTAATTATAATTATATTTTGGCATCACTCTTACTAACACTTAATTTTATTCATTATCCGTTACAACTTTTATCTTAAATAAAATTTTATTTAATCACATAGCAGTGTGTTGGTTTTTATTAGCTTAGGAATAAAAATTAATTGTCTCAGGTTGTAATTCAGTTGAGATATAAATACTATACGATCACAGTAGGGGAGGGAAGGTAGACCCCGTAGAGATAGCAAACAAGCATTGTTAGAAGAATATATTAATTAAGATGAACAGCACTCCTTTAATTAAAAGAAGACAAAATTAAAATAAATAATAAAAAACAATGAAAAAAGTCACCCAAGTAAAAGTTTAAGGACGAAATATAAATGAAACACAGGACTTGTGAAGAAACTTAGATGAAACACAGAAGAGACGAAGATCCAGCGAAGAAACGAACACAGGGAGGTACACAGGTTACAGATGAAGAGGGTCTATGATGGAAGTTCGATGATTCGTAATACGTAAATGACTAACTTGAATAACGTTTTCGGGATTTTTTTCCCATCCTCAGTATTAAAGTTTTTTGAATGAATGGAAGATATAATAATAAAAAACAAAACAATGTAGTCTAATACAATGTGTGATCTTATGATTATTTTGATTGTTGTGATCAGGATTGTTGAGTGCAAGGGAAGTGATATTATATTTTTAGTAGTAATTTCCATTTATTATTAATTTCTATTGATGGTTTGGCTAAATTTTTTTCATTCGAAATAATGTTGATGGTTTCTTTTATTAGTCTTTTTTTATAATTTATTTCTTTACTAATAATTTTGATATTGTTCCAATCCGGATTATGATTTTGGTTAATGCAGTGGTTTACTAAATGATTGTTTTTATCTTTTTTCTAAGTGCTCTTTCATGTTCTTTTATTCTTGTTATTAATTGTCTTTTTGTCTGACCTGTGTAAATTGTGTTGACAATTGACGCTTGGAATTTGATATATTATGTTAGTGATGTTCCATTTTTCTTTATTATTTTGGCAAATGTCTTTGAAATTAGATATTGTGTTATTGTTTTGATTTTTTTGTTGTTTTTATATTGGTGGTTGTTATTAATGTTTTGGTTATGTTATTTGTTATTTTTGGTATGATTTTAATGTTTGGTATCTGTTCTAGTATTTTTTTCTGTTTGTGAAAGGTTTTATTATTGTATTGTATTGAATATCTTCTGTATTGTTCGTATTGAGTTGTGTTAATTTTTGTTGTGTTGGTGAATGTTTCTATATAAATTTTATCAATTAGTTCTATAGGATATTTGTTTTTTGTTAGGTTTATTTTCAGATTTTTTTAATTTTAGTGGGATATATTTTGGAGATGAGATTTTTTATTCTTTGTATGTATTGTTTAATTGTGTTAATATTTTGGTGTGTGGGTTGTTGTGATTATTAGTTATTTAAGTTAGTCATTTACGTATTACGAATCATCGAACTTCCATCATAGACCCTCTTCATCTGTAACCTGTGTACCTCCCTGTGTTCGTTTCTTCACTGGATCTTCGTCTCTTCTGTGTTTCTTCTGTGTTTCATCTAAGTTTCTTCACAAGTCCTATGTTTCATTTATATTTCGTCCTTAAACTTTTACTTGGGTGACTTTTTTCATTGTTTTTTATTATTTATTTTAATTTTGTCTTCTTTTAATTAAAGGAGTGCTATTCATCTTAATTAATATATAATTATCACTACTCCTACGTTTAATGAACGGATATTTATAAAGGAAAGGACGAGACACAAAAACCCTGGAATGCAATAAATAATAGTTAATAAATAAAAATGAAAAATAAAATAATAATTAACAAATGACAAAATAATTATAAATATATAAGTAAAATCAAAATAAAACTAAAAAATCAAATAAAAAGCTTTTCCTGACGTTTCGGATAGAGACCATCCTTTATCAAAGCAAAAAGGATAATTCTCTAAAGGCAATAAGAATATTAGAGAATTATCCTGAAGTTATGAAAAAAGTACTAAAGGACGCCTTTATATATAGTTGGCATAGGGAACAGTAAGACGGTATTGGCTGAAAAAGTAGAAGAGGAATTTGAAGACGTGTTGGGATAGGCCAGGAAGGAGGACAAATAGGAGGTAATAAGAGGGCGGCGAAAAATAATGCAATAGGATAACACATACATAATTAAAATTATAAAAAAGTTTAGGAATGATAGGGTGTCTAGCAAAACGGTTTCGTAAAATTCCCTGGAAAAAAAAAATTATTATCCCTGAAAAAATCCCTGACCGTTCCCGGTTACACAATTATTTTGACAAAGCCCGGTCGCTAGTCACCCTGTAAAATAGTATCGCATAATAAAAAGGTCACTAAAATAAAAGAGTACAGATAGCCTATGAAAAAAAGTACAGGGACGGACACAAAATGAACATAGAAGTAGAGAGATATGACAGAACATTAAAACTGAGACAAGATAAAAAAAGATAAAGAAAGAAAGAAAGAAGAAAAAAAGGCCCAGAGAGCCTGCGACAAATTAGGGAATAGCTGAAGTTGAAGAGGAACTATGCTAACATTTTTATTGGGGAGGTGGAAACCAAACTACTTTCCATGTCTCCCTTAAAGCCGTTGGTCTGGCTGCGATATATTGATGATATTTTCCTGATCTGGCCACACAACGAAGACTCACTCTTATCTTTTATCACCCATTCCAACTCCATCCACCCCTCCATCAAGTTTTCTCACAATTACTCTATCAGGACAGTTTCTTTTTTGGATGTCTCTATCTCTATCACTAACAATAAATTGTCTACTAATCTCTATAATCTATCGTCTCAGAGTCAGTTTGTTACCAGATCCATTCCAGGTTCCGAACTATTTGGATAGGGGGTAGCACGTCACACTACCAATAATATATGAGCTTTTATGCCCATGCACTCGTTTCATATCCGAATAGCCCAAAGAAAAATGGAGCCTGCTCTACCATTGGCTGGTTTCATATCTCAAAGACTCACGGGAAAAAAATGGCTGCCACTTCGTAGTTTATATCGGGCTTTTAAAAATCGAAATAATTTATAGTATACAACATTACAAGTGATATTTTTTTAATGATTTTTTTAAAATTCAAGTTAAGTTTTTAGTAAAAAAAAAACAAAAAAAAAACAGTAGTGTGAATTAATAAAAATAAAAGTCACCCAATGTGGAGAAAGTCTTATGGAAAGAG
>JAHWFO010037430.1:3859258-3873505 GCA_023313115.1 Rhysida immarginata
TTGCATAGGTGGAAGGAATACTTTGCATCTCTTCTTAATCCGGTGACAACAACAACTGAGGCATACGAGGTGCACCTTGGAGCGGAGAATAGTCACGGTGTTTTCTTTCAAATGAAAAATGTTTTAATTATTTACCATCAAAAACAAGTTCTAAACGAGAAAAAAATAACCCATACATTATTTCTAAAAGTTAAGATTTAAAAAAAAAAGAAAATTAAATTGAGTTTTGAGCTAAATTAATAGTGGTACAAAGTTACCCATCCATTCAAGGTAACTTTGCACCGACCCCATAGAAACCACAAATTTTTAATATTGTAGGATACAACAGCTTAAAAAATATACTAACTATACTAAAAAAATAACAAGTAAAATACAATAAACATTTTTTTTTTTATTAATTTTGATGATATAATATAAAATTTATAAAGGTTTCATGAAATGCCACTTTCAATTCTTTAATAGTTAAATTTTAACTTCAAATTTAAGCATAAAAATCTTTCCTTTGATAGAGCCCAGGGAAATAACCATGTGCTTGACAAGTTTAGACCATGTGATGAAGTGACTTCAATTAAATAGGTCACTACAATAAAAGAAATAAAAGACTCTTTAACCACAACAAGTTTTAAAAAAGAAAAATACAACCTTATCCTGTAAGCGCTTTTCGAGGGCGAAGCTCTCATCATTCAGCAGGTAGAATAGGGAGTACCACACCAGATGATACTGAGTGTGATAGAAAAATTAATGGTATTTATAATGAGAATCGATCAATTATAGAAATAGCACTCCAAAGACAGACAATAAAGAGATTCAGTGATTGGTTATGGTCGTCCACCACTGAATCAGTTGGGAGTTGCTGATTGGCCCTTTGTCTGAGTTAAGTAAATCACTGCTGTTGGTGGAATGGATCTCCATACTCTCAAAGGCGTCCAGGAATCGTTTATTGTTTATTGCTTTCAAAAGTTTAAGGTTTTGGATGGAGACGCCATGCCCTGTCTCCAGGGAGTGTTTAGCAACTGCAGACAGGTCACTTTTCTTCTGGAATTCCGGTGGTTCAGGTGTTCCTTAAAGCGGGTCAAGATGTTGCGGGAAGTTTGCCCTTTGTAGGTCTTCGTACACTATGGACACTTGATTTCGTAAATTCCCGCTTTGTCGAGTGGGGAGACCTTATCCTTTAGATTGCCAAGTAGGAGTTTTGCCTGGTTCGGGTTGCTATAAGAGAGAGAAAGGTTGTATGCTTTAAAGACGGAGTTAAGACCTTTGATAAGTTGACCATTGTAGGGTAATGTAAGGTTTTGAGAATTAATTAGCTAGAATTTGAATATTCAGATTTATGCAAATGAGCTATTTTATTATTCGCATTCAGGATTGTCTATTTAGATTCAGAAGTCAAGAGTTTACGTAGAAAAAAGTCAAAGAGACTGGCCGACATGGCTATCGTTTTGTATGTTTGCGTATAACACGAGTCCACATTCTTCTTTAGGCGAAAGCCCATTTCTGTTATTTTACGGGAGGGATCCCATCCTCCCTGGTGATATCATCACCGCCCTGAGAAGACCATATTATGGCGTTGACAAAAATTATGGATGCGAAATTGAAGCTCGCATAAAGAATGCGTTCGATTTGGTAGACAAAATTCGAGAAGAACAGGATAGGAAGAGAAAAGAGTATCACGATAAGCGTCACAAGCCTTATTCATTTAAGGTTGACGACCTCGTATATTTAGCAGTTCCACAAATTAAACCGGGATTGGTAAAGAAATTGCACCCTACTTATGAGGGACCATATCAGATCATTGACCAGTACTCTCCAGTTAATTTTTTGATCAAACATGTGTAAACGGGAAAAACTAAGGTCGTCGATGCAAACCGAATAAAGCCGAAGATAGGAGACCTGCCCCAAGAGCCACGTCATAGGGAAAGAAGAGTCCGAGCTCCAGTAGCCGCGCCACCCGAGCCCCAGGCGCCGTCGACTTGTCCCAAAGAGGATTCGTTCCTACCGCCCCATGCGATGCCAGAAGCCGAGCCGAACGTGGAGCCCGCGAGGCCACCACCCGCCCCAGGAGGAAGCAATGAGGCCGGGAGAGCAGTAAATGCACCCCCCTCCCATCCGTATATGTTGCGTTCGAAAGGAAGCGTTCCCGAAGAGCCTTGGGTTTTGCCGTCCGTTCAAGATAAACGAACCACTGAAAGGTTAGAAAGAAACCCACCTGGAGATGACACTAACGTTATTGACGAGTTATTGAGACAACCAGCACCCGTGGAAAGGGAAGAAGTGAGTCTGAATGAAGACAACCGCGTACCGAGCTCCGGCGAACGCCATAAGGTCGCCGCCCTGATAGAAACCCTTTCCGCCCCAGCCTCTACGGAGACTGTTGGTACCCCTCCCCTCTCAGAACTTATCTGTAAGATAATTAGAGCCATAGTCTGCGAGCATTTGGGTTTTACCCAAGGATAATGCGCGGAATTAATGAGTAGAGCCGTAGTGCGTTGGAACAGTAGCTGCGTTGTAGTATTTTTTTTGTGTTTACATTATGAGAAACTTACCTTATAATTAACATTATTATGGCCCTTGGATTGACTTTGAATCGTATTGATTCCAGAGAGTTGAAGTTTATGACTATGGAATATTTGGTGATACAGATATTTTAGTACAGAAGTAATAGCAATATTTTGTGACGTTAATCATTAGAAAATTAAACTGTTTAGTTAAACGTTAAGCCGTTGCCTTCGGGAGTTGCTTGTTACCTACTACTTAGGTTGGTGGGATACAGGTGCAAACTTTTGGGAGGTAGCGACTTGGACATGGTATTATATATAAATTTTTTTTGAGGAGTTGAATTACAATCTATGCCCTTTTCATGGTCATCCCGAAGAAGCTGTTGATTAATGTTTTTTCAGACTAGTTTGGCATTTAATAATGTTGCTCATGCGAGCGTGTGCGCGTCGTTACAGCTTAACAAACAATTTAGAATTAAGTAACAGTATTGTGTCGAAGGGGTAGCTCCTGAGAAATTTTCTTATGGTTGGAGCGAAATTAAGAATTACAGAATCGAGCAATCACCCAGAAACTGTGAAACAAGACAGATTGTTGTCCCGAGTGAAGAAATGTGATTCATACACTTGGAGATATAATTTTAAGGCCTTAGTATACAATTGATATAGTGAAGTTAGGATTAAGCAAATCTGAAGGCCCTGAGAAGTGTTGAATGTTTAATAGTTCCTCATAGACTGCAGCTATGGAGCAGACCCGATACGTTGTAGAGAGGTTGCGAGACATCCCCCCCCCCTCTTCAACCCTCGTTAGAGTAACGGAGAGCGAGAAAAAGCTAACCCAGAATCAGCTAAGAGATTTTTTTTTCCAGTGAGTTCTAAAGTTCGTAGGTGGGACTCGCAACCCCACCCTCGTTCTTAAACCTTACTATTTTTATATGCTAATGCATGTGTCACACTTTATATTTAGATTTAATGAGAACACTAGAAAAACCGATTGCTATAACATTTTGGAAGTATTTTAGCAGACATGTCCTCATCAACACTTCATTTAACAGTAAAGTCACCTACTTAATAATAATAGAGATTATTAGTTATGCGATAGTATTTTGTATCTTTAATGAACCCTATTATTTTGTATACACATGGATAGATTGTAGAGGTCACACTTAAAGGAGCTAAAGATCCCTGAATCATATTTAAGAAGTTAAAATTTTTTTTTGTAAAACAAATTGAGGAGTTTTAGCCCATTTTAATGTTAAGTTATAAACTTTATTATTAGTTCCCAACATGCATAGATGCAATTGAAACAGAGTTGTATTTTTCGTTTAGAGCTGAGCCACTCCGATCTTCATTCCTAAGGAAAGATCAAAGAGACAGTTTTAGCATTGGAACAGTAATATTTTTCAGAGTAGTAAAGCAGAAATTAAATCTTGGAAAATACATTGTGACGGATGAGATCTTCTAATCTTATATCTCTGTATTGATATAATTACCTATACTTACCGTCTACTTATGTCCTCCCCTTTTTTTTTCCCCTTTTCCCCGTGATCGTATAGTGCTTTAATAACAATTATATCCTCCCTCTTTACTTTTCCTTCCCGTGATCGTATAATAACCCCTTAGCTTTTATCTACTCCCCTTCAGGCTGAAGATTTGTATGGCGGCAATGAGCGAAACTAACTCAAATTACGGTCATTCACAATTTATTACAGGTCAAAAAAAAAATAAAATATAAAATCAAAGAAAAGAAACAAAAGTAATTTGGTTAATTAAAGTAACACCATACTTGGAGGTAGATATAAAAAAAAAACAAATAAAGAAATATTTAACTTAATCTACGTAAATCGAAAATCAATGGTATTCAGGCTGCATTAAATAATAAAACAAAATCTCACACAAATATAAAAGAAAATAAAAGTGACATACAAGGCAAAGCCTAATCAATTTCCTATCCCTTATAATAACAAACTTCAGATACTAATTGGCAATTTGCTGTCATAATAAAAGTTCCCTTTTTTTTTCTAAACCCTTTTATCAACTTAAAATAGTCTTAGAGTTCCTTGGCATTAGAAATTTTAGATTACAGGCTAGATTCTACTCCTATCTCGTTAATTCTTCTTTAAACACATAGTCATTCATTACTGTTCGCAACAACAAAATTCTAAATAAAGTTATTTCACACGCGTGGGCCCAATTAAAATGTTCACTACCTGATCTTCTTATCTTGCTCCTGGCTTGCGCCGATCCGTTGCAGCCTTCTCCTTCGTTGCTAAATCTCCGACGCCGTCGAACTCCGCCGACCCTGTCGTATTACCACCGCAAAGTTGCCGCCGTGTTGTCCACGTAACTAGTTCTCCCGTCGCTGCTCGCTGATCCTTGGCCACTGACACACCAGGTCCGCTGAAACAGTCCCACGTATTAGCCACTACTACCGGCTCAGGACTCGAGAATCGTCTTGCTAGAACCCACAAGGTACGCCTTCTCACCCCGTCCTGCCCCACCGAGTAATAGTGCTTACGCTACATACGGCCCCAGCTTACCGGTGTTGGTCCAGCTCTCCCCCGGCGATCTCTCCGTTCGTCGCTCGCATCGGTCGTCGCTCTCGGCTATGGCCCTGGTATACTGGCCGCCTGTTGCGCCTCGCCTGCCCCTTGGTCGCCGGCTATACCGATGTCATCCGCTCGTTCTGGCTAGAAGAGCGCCCCGTTCTCCTAGTGATGCTCGGACGGTGTTTTTCCTTTTGTCGCTATATTCTTGGCTGTGTGTTTACTACTCTCTGTCATCTCCTTCGTCTCACTGTCGACTGTTAACGCACACTACTCGTTCTCTTACTACATTTCATCTGCTTCTCTCTTCTACCACATTTCATCTGCTTCTGTCTACTACCACATTTCATCTGCTCTTTTTCTTCCTTATTTCTCTTTCCGAGAAAGGAAATACCTTTTCCCTTCTTAGAATTTTCTTTTCTCTATGCAAAGGAACTCCAACCTTGAACTTTTCGTTTCCCTGAATTTCCTCTACCCCTTTGTTCTATTTTCCCTTCCCTTCCTATCGCGATTCTCTCCTCCCCCCCATCAAAGAAAAAATTTCCTTCCCTTATTTCCTGATGGTTCGTAACCCTTCTTTTAAACCTACAGCGAATTGCCAATATATAAATCTGAACACTTAATAAATAAAAAAAAAATGAAACAAACATTCTCAATCAATACACATAGTCATTTTACTCGTTCTATCTCTCTCATTACCTTCGTTCCAATTCCCAGCCTGATTATTCCTTATTCCCCCCTTTATTTTGGATTTCCTTCCATCTCTACCCGTTTTCCCTTAATTTTGAAACAGATTTACATAAAGTAATATATCCACGCGGATATAAACGGGTTTATATCCGCAGGGACATATTCATATGTCACAACATATTTGGCCTACCTGGATTCCTGGACATCAGAATGTGCTGATATCGTGAGTGGAAGAAACGATCCAAGGGGATGCATTCCATCGTTACTGTTACCCGGAGGTTGATAAGAAAAACCCCGGTGAAACGTGGTGGAGGCCGCACCCCGCGGCAGGACTTTGTAGTGCTCCGGCGATTCATTAGCACGATCAAAATATTATCCCTTCAGATGTAGCCAAGAAGAATAAGAAGATTCGATTTAGAACAACCAGTACAAATTAGTTCGGCTATTGTCATAATAGCGTAGGTCAAAGCACACATCGCTGATGTATTCATTTCAAAGTCTTTGTTCTCCATTCGCCTCAAGGCGCGAGATCGATCTTATAGTTATACAAGCATATATTTTTCATTATTAAAAAGTATTTACATGAAACAAACACTTCATTCCTAATAGAAACGTTTATTAGTGATGGTAATATTCCTTGTGGCAGTATATGAATAACACGTTGTTTTGTTTTCGGCTGGTCCGAGCAGGAGAACGCAATGGAAGGTTCGAACAAGAAGAGCCTCAGGAAGTAACGCCATCTATTGAGACCTTATACAACTCAAGTTTAAATTTTCTTTCAGTTTTAAGAGAAATTTCCGATTATGAGACTAAGATAATGATTCATGTTCTAAATAGGAATTTAATGAAGAAATCCGCACTCCTCTAGAGCTTATTGATCATTATTATTTAAGAAACAGTTTTAGAAAATTTTATTTCTTTCAAGATTTATACCCGACATTCCATTTGATAAGCTTGACCAGCTGGTGACCTAGATAATCAGAGACAGCTAAACAAACCCAGTCGACCCTTTTCCTTGTGAATGGAACCTGTCTTAACTATTGTTCCCGGATTAGCACTGAAAGGAGAATCTAACTTCCTCGAATAAAGAAATAAATGAAGAGAAATTTTATCAGAAACAGAAAATTTTCCATGAATGATAAATTGAACAAAATTATAACGATGTTTACATTTTATCCCAGACAATATATTAGCAATCGATGCACACTTAAGATATATCTTTTTAAGTTGATATTTTGATTTTAGAGCTGATTCTTTTGTTAAATTATGGGTTAGCCTATCTACTCTCTAGCTTAATAATAAGTAAACGTCACCCCCTTGTTCACTACAGATGACAAGACGGGATGGTGGGTGCTTAGCTATTAATGTGTTATTGTTGTGCTTGAGCTATTGTCCAAGAGTTGTTTAAGAGCTCCGAACCCCCCCTTCCTCGACACAATACCGATTTTGCGCGCGAATACATTTATATGAAAATTAGAATTAGTAAAAGATTACATGCACATATTAATCCATTTATGTATTGCTTTGAATAGAAATTTAGTATCGAACACATTTAAACATTGAACAAAAATATATATGGGAATACAACATTTACTCCATTTATTCTCTATTCTTTTTCTATTCTTTAATAAAAAAATTTTTAAATTGGCCGAGACATTTGGAATGAGTTGGCTTTTAGGAAAACCCTGACGAATCTCCCGAGTTAAGCGACACCGCACGTCAACTGACGCTTGAGGACCACACCCTCAAGGTAGACGATGCCAGTGAAGGACGCCTGAGATTGTTCCTGATCCAGAAACCGGAGATCCCACGCGGAAGAGAAGAGACTTGAACTTTATGACTTTCCCTGTTCAGGAAGCAAGTTTGTGCCACAAATTATCAAGTATTCCTTAAGTGATATGTTGCTTTGTGTTTTCTAACATAGTATTCAGTGAATTCCAGTGAACTTTATGTTGTGTTTGAACTTTAGTGAACTGTGTATTGAGAAAGAACTATATAGAGTATTAAGAACTTTTGAACTGTGTGATAGGAAACTTCCAGTGTTGTGCAAAAAAAAAAAATTTCATTAAGAAGGCCTATAAATTTTCATTTTGAAATCATTTATATTTAGGTAGCAAGTTGAGTTATAATATTTTTGGTACCCTTTGCGTATATCTTTTATTATTGTGCTTTGGTTATTTAGTACTTAAAAATTAACTCATACTAACCAAATTGATTAACCAAACCATTTTTTTTGTGTAAGATGATATTGGGTAACAAGTATATATTACATTATACTAAATGCATTTCTCTCAAGTTCCCTAGTTGCCATTTGAGATGTAGGTTTGCCGGCGTCAACTCGATCTGTCTCGCTTCATCATGGAAGATGCTGCGGAGAAGCAAGATCGCCCAGAGGATTTCAGGTAAAGGTACCGCCTCGGGGCGAGGCTTTTCTTGCAGGGGGAGGTATTTGTAAGGTTTTGAGAATTAATTAGCTAGAATTTGAATATTCAGATTATTTATGCAAATGAGCTATTTTATTATTCGCGTTCAGGATTGTCTATTTAGATTCAGAAGTCAAGAGTTTATATAAAGTTTAGAAGAGTTTTTATGCAGAGAAAGATTAACTAAAGCTATTAATTGTTTTAAATATTTTTTATGCGTGGGTGTTAGGAGTCAAGTTTTAAGGTTTGTCAGAAGGAAAAAGTAAGAGTCAGTTTACACAGCTTTGTTTTGATCGTTAGAATCATATTCAAGGA
Source organism: Rhysida immarginata (assembly GCA_023313115.1). Classification (NCBI taxonomy): domain Eukaryota; kingdom Metazoa; phylum Arthropoda; class Chilopoda; order Scolopendromorpha; family Scolopendridae; genus Rhysida; species Rhysida immarginata. Next base: position 3,867,725 of record JAHWFO010037430.1, read on the forward strand.
TAGAAGTTGTATGGCCAGAGTAGGACAAGTGAATCGGAGAACCGGATGAACAGATAGAAAGCAAGAAAGATGAATGCAAGGACTGAACTTTGGATTTTGAAGAGAGAAAAGAGACAGGGAATGATCACGTGGATGCCGAAGTTTGATTGGCTGTCGAAAATCGAAATTGTTAGTTCAGTTATGCTAAGTGAAAAGTTTAGTCAGTAGCAATGTAACGATTCCCGTAGCCGAGTGTGCGGCGAACTACTCATAAATTTTTATACTAATTCGGCCTCCATCTGGTAATCCTTGGATTCCAGATGGAAGTTTAAAATTTTAGTATTAATCCAGTTTGAGTTGTAGTTTATGAAAATGTAACCGTCAAGTTGAAATTTAGTTAGCTCGCGTTATCGAGGTGGTTTGAGAAAGTTCTATCGAGCTGAGAACCAGCGTCATCAATTACAATAATTTCATGGTTTGCAAGGGATGTTGCAAGAATGTGTACCGAGCCCCATGGAGTACCCAGATCCAGTATAAGAAGCCAGAGACGATCTCCCTGTGAGCCACTCCGTTGGAAGAGGACGACCCCCCTCCCGCCAAGCTGTGGTAGCAGAGAGGACGAGAGAGATCCAAGAGAGGACAGATTGAGAAGACACGGTATAGCCCATTTCCAATTTAATGTCTCAATGGCCAAATCTTTAATTCCTCACATAATTTCATTCTTACATATTGTTTCGTATTATTGTATTTGGGAACGGATTATTCTATCAAACAGTGGGAAAGACAGAGATAGAAATTATATAATCGAACAATTGAAAATTACATACATACCTAATTTACATATTACTATTGCTAATTTATCATTATTGTTATACCCAGAACTTAAGATCATTGTCTTATAAGTTTAGTTAAAGGAATCCTTAATTGATAATCATTCAGTTGTATACCACACAATTTAATTACTAAATTATTATTTGGAATTGTGATTACTCATTGAAACGCATAATTAGTCAAATTGCCACAAGTCATTTCTTAATTACAAACTGTATTACCGGTATTTTATTTGAATCTTAATTGGAGCTTGACCAAGTTGAAATTCGTATCTTAAATTATCATTATCATTTGCATTACCTTCCATACAATATTGTTTTATATACATTTGTTGAATATTGAATAAACATTATATGTTAAATTGTTAAGTCAGTCTAAGTGCCTATTCTTTCCTCTAGGCCGGGCCTGTTTAAGCGGAGGTATCTTTTATGTAAGTGGGATAAACCCTAAATTATCATAAACTTTGTGAATAGTATAATTCACTGGCGCAGTCTTTTACCTAACATAATTATAATAAGTTACTCGACCATAATTCTATGAATATTATCCCCAGGAACCCTACAGTAATGAGATAGTGGTGAAATCCCTTTTGGCTTTCTGAAGGGTAGTATTATCCTTGATGAATTTAATAAACTTTCTCTTCTTCAGGATTTTAGTTAGGATTCCGTGGGCGTAACCATTTTTGGTGGCGATTCTTTTAATTAAGGAAATCTCCTTCTTAAACGCAGTGCTATCTAAAGGAAGATTTAACGCGCGATCGATCATGGACGTAAAACTGGATAGCTTCTGATTCCAAGGGTGACTGGAATCAGAAGGGATAAAATTTAAATGATTGGAGGGTGTTCGGTATACTTCAAAAGACAAAGAGTTATAATTTCTTATTACCAAAACATCCAGAAAAGGTAGTTTACCGTCGACTTCCTTCTCATATGTGAACTGAATAGTGGGGAAGAAGTTATTAATATGTTCCAAAAACCTATCAATATCGCAAACACTAGTATCAAAAATGGCGAAGACGTCATCCACGTAGCGGAACCATACCTCGGGAAAATAGTACCCTGAATTCTTAAGTATATTTTCGAAAGATTTGAGAAAAACGTCTGCGAGAATGGGGCTTAGGCAGGACCCCATGGGAGTTCCGTTTTTCATTTTATAAATAGTTCCTTTGTACGAAAATATGTTTTCCTTGTTTTCTGCAATTGTTGTTTGTATTACTGGAATTAATATTTTTTTCAAATAGGTCACTGATTGTCCTAGAAAGCTATGATAACAATAGAATAATCCTATCCCTTTTCCTGGAAGAAGGGAAGGGGTTAAATCTGTTTCTCATTGGATGGTGCAAGGTTACCCTGACTGGTGCAAAGTTACCCTGATTGTAGCCACCGATAAGAAAGGCCTGTCCAATTGGCCTGAAAACGCCTGACAATAAATCTAGTTTGCAAAGTTTCCACTACAATCAGATGGCGCTGTATGCCCGAGAAGAGAGGGAAGCATTTTCAGTGCATTTGCAGTAGAGCCCGGGAGCATTTCAAATCGAAAGACCGATAAATACAATGGAATTACATTTCAAATTTACAAAAAAGGACTTTTTATTAAAAAAAAAAAAAAAAAAATTATTTAGCACAATAAGCAGTGTTGAACGTAATTATAGAGAGATTGATTCATACAGATCTTTAACCACAACAATTTAAATTTAATAACATAAAATCCATAAATATGAATGAAGCAGTCTACATTTTAAAATTAATTTCATTTATGATGAAAATGGAGCATGAATAAAGGCTTTTTATGCATAAAATTGGAAGAATCACAAAATTTTTGGAACGGTTCGGACAAAATTGTTCTTTCACACTGTGTAAGAGCATTTTTGTTGTTCCTAACAGAGAGAGCTTTTTATTCGATAACATAGAAATGTGTAATATCATAAAATATAACCCGTTCCTTTTTAATAATTAATGATTAACCATGGTATTTGAATATTTGTTTTTTGTATACAGAAATGTTCATCTTTATTACGCTATTTAAACAAAAAATTTTGTTTTGCCTCTTTATTTTTACGAAAAATAAAGTCAATCTTTCACATTAGTGTTTTTAATTGTATTTCCCCCTACTTTTTCTCCTTATCTCCCAACTTTTCCACCCACCATTTTTTTTTTTTTTTTTTTTTTTTTTTTTTTTTTTTAATCCCATCTTATATTCGAGCCCTTGTTATAATATTTAATAAAATTTTTATGAATTTTAAGCTTTTGGAAATTAAATACTGATTGGAAAAAAACAATTTTCAATAACTTCAGGTTGTAAAAAATCATCAAGGTAAAAATCTATTAACCAGCATTATATCTATAATTTTTTACTAAAATACTACAAATTTTTTAACCCCCCCCCCCCCCTTCATCTGTTCTTGATATTACTGATACTGCTTAGAACCGTTAAGTATTTTAGTAAAAAATTATTGTAAAAATAAGACTGATGTAGAAGATATGCGAAAGTGAAAGTATATTATATTAAAATATACAAATATACTTCAACCATATAATACAAAATAAAAAAATCAAAAGGGACAAGTTTTTGAATTTAGTCAAAAATTCAATTAAATTGATTAATATCTATTTAAGAAATTTTTCTCTAACTTCAAAATTAATTAGTATTATATAAATAAACCTGTTCTTTTTGATATTATTTTGTATCATTATATGGTTGAAGTGTATTCATATTTTAATATAAAGAAAATGTTCATAATAAAAATAATTGCTACGTAGATGGATACAAGTAATGTCTGTAAACTAATAGCTAATTCCCATTAATAGTAATTTTTGTTTAATCATTTAGTTGAAATTTATGATTAAACAATTGCAATTTATTAGGAATTCTCAAATCTAAAAAGGAAATTTAAATTTGTTTGAAATTGGCTCTAAGATAAAATTTTTCGTGGAGCCTCCAGCTTGAGCAATACTAAAATTTCTCGGGCATGCAGTGCCACTGGTGTACGTTAAGAGAATTAAAATCGCCATTTATTGTCAAGCTCCAAGCCCTGTCTAAGCGCGAATTGGGCAGGCCTTTCTTATCGGTGGCTACGCCCTGATTGACTGTACTACATTAATTTATTTTCACTCTGGATTATTTAGACAAAAATTAGTTTTTAAGTGGTTCTTGTCCTTTAAGGAAAACAGGTACAGCAAATAGTCCATTAATAGATACAAAGATTGTAAGCATTTACCATTCATCTTTGACATCTAAGGATTCACTTCAATCCTAGATCAGGGCTGTACCCAGAATTTTATTTGTGGGGGGGGGGGGGTGAGGGGTTGGCCCTATTCTTCTAACGGGGACCCCCCAAACAACACCACTAGCTGACAAACTGTAAAATTTCGGAGGGGTGGGGGGGGTGTAAATCTTTTAGCAGCTCCATCAGGTTAAATACGTTAAATACGTTACTTATGCCTTTAAATTACAAGTTTTATCGGTGGGCAATCATCGAAACGAGCGAAGCGGCGATTCAATATGGCTACCACTAAACCGGAAGTTAGTAGCTGTAAAGCCAGAAAAGTAAGAAAAGCAGAGGGGAAAGTGGGTACTGACTTGCTTTCAGAAAAGTGACTTTTGAGACTTTTCTTTCCTGAAAATGACGTCCCTGAAAGTGACTTAAGCAAGATAAGTGAGAAAAGCGAGAAAAGTTAAGAGGTTGTGAACACGACTAAAGAAATACTCTTCAACTGCAGGTCATTGCTGTCTTAAAAGCTCTGCATGCCAGAGCTTTTCGATCGCGCGACTCCATCGCACCCAATCAGAAAACAATTTCGAATCACGTGGCACATGCAATCATGGCAGCACCTACTTCGAGATGGTCAGATATCGCTACGGAAAATTTAATTGAAGCTATCAAGTAATATGCAATTCTGTATGCACGAAATATCCAATTCTGATTTTGGAAGCACGAAATCTTGAAGTGGGAAACGAAATGATCGCGTAGATAGCGCATGCGCATTGTCACGCGGCCGTCGCACCAAGTGGGCACCGAGAAGCGAATTGATCGCCTGGCATTTGTTGCGCATGCGCATATGACTCAAAGCGATAGCATCACGCTATCGTCGCGCTAAGTGGGCACCCAGCATTACACAGACAGGTACTGCAGTTAGCCACATGCTCGATACAGGTTTCAGAAAGTGTACGGTTGGAGCATTTTTTTTTTAATCTGAACTGTTTCATAATCTTCCCATCTGGAGGGAAAGTTCTTAACAAAGTTAAAAATGGCATTAACTAATTCACACGCAACATCGCCATATTCAGCTAATCCTTTTATAAAAGCATTGTTAATTACATGTACCAATATCTAATAACCCATAGCCTCTTTCTTCAATTAGTGAATTGTTTGTAAGGTGCAACTTTATTCATATTTGGGTCGTCTCCCTACCCATTCAATGGCTGTTTATAATCCCAAGGGTCACGAGGTCATGCGCATATGACTAACAGATTATCTTTTGCATTTTTAAACGTTCCCAATGTGGCTTTGTCACATGTCGCAACAATATTTAAAAATAGTCTCTAATAACATTAAAAAGTCGTCAATTTTTTTTAAATAAGTTACTTTTGGGCCTTTTTTGGGGAAAAAAGTCACCACAGTCGCCCAAGGTCAAAAATAGTCGCCAATGGCAACCCTGCAAATTGACGCTCACCGAATTGTCACGTCCACAGAATTGCTGTTCACCGACTTCTCGCGTCCACCGAATTGACATTCACTGAATTCTCGCGTCCACCGAACTGACATTCACTGAATTCTTGCGTCCACCGAATTGGCATTCACTGAATTCTCACGTCCACTGAATTGACATTCACTGAATTCTCGCGTCCACCGAACTGACATTCACCGAATTGTCATGTCCACCGAACTGACATTCACCGAATTGTCATGTCCACCGAACTGACTTTCACCGAATTGTCATGTCCACCGAACTGACGTTCACCGAATTGTCA
>JAHWFO010037430.1:3873515-3894532 GCA_023313115.1 Rhysida immarginata
AATTGTCATGTCCACCGAACTGACGTTCACCGAATTGTCATGTCCACTGAATTGACGTTCACCGAATTGTCGTAGACACAAAAATATGATCAAGACTATTTTAGTGTAACTTTTTCCAGAGCCTCGAGCTATGTCACTGCTGACACCTCGGTTATTTAGGCGCCAAACCGGCTTGACTCAAGGTCAATAAACGAAGGTCTGGACACCAGTACTCCCAATGCTATCGCCATTTTGGGGCTAAAAGTTTGGTTAATAGTGTGACATATGGGGATTGATGCGCGTTTCATGGCGTCAAATTTTCCCTTAATTTGCTGGTGTTATTCTCTATATCCGAAAACAACCGCCCTGCCATGTCGCGCACTACCCTATGCATGTCATTACTCCTTCTAAAAAGAAAATTAACGCTAAAGCCTAACCGATCGTATAGTGATAAATTCGTTTAGTAATATCTTACTACAGGTAACCTACCTTGTGGCCGAAAATTTAACAAAACCCTTAACCCACCACTCAATAGGCTAACCCCCCCATTTTGAATGGCATTAAATCCAAAGATAACCCGAATAAACCCATTATGCGGAATTGATTAAATGGCAGCATGGAAAATTAAGTAAAATTCTAAAGAGCAACTTTATTTAGAGATAACAAAATTAAAATAAAGGAAAACAAAATGCATACATAAGCAAATAATAAGTAAAGAGAAGAAATGAGTGGTATAATAAATCTGTAACCAGCACAACAAAACTATATTCATTCGTTACATTTTTAAGAAATTAAAGCATAACTTAAGAAACAAATTAAAATCCCTACCCCTTTAGATTGATACCCGGTTATGCATAACCCCAATTCACTTTGTTGAAAATAAAAAGTTATTTTGTCCTACACATACACTGTAGTTCTGAATGATGACTTCCCATGCTGTAGTTGTACCAGAGTTCCGTTCAACCCCTCGTTGGGCCGTCGACGCACTGCAACTTCCAAGGGGGTCCATGTTCTCCACCGCTGCCGCCGTTGTCCGCTCCACATTGCTTGGCTCGCCTGGCTACCAATTCGCTACACCGCTATACCGCCACGGCGTGCCCACGAATCTCCCCGCCAGCGCGGCCTCCCTCCGATTCGCTTCTAGCTGGTGGACAGTCGGTGGTTCCCACTTACGGCCTCGGGAGCTGCAGATGCCATCTCCGCCGTCGCTCGGTGCCTCACGGACTCTGCTGCCTCATGGTCGCTCTGTTCTCCGCACGTAGCCGTCGCACGCCTTCCATCGACATCGCACCTGTCCAGCCTCCACGCCGAGGCGAGCCGAGACTCGGCTGCCCGACGCGGAGCCGAACGCTAACCGCTACCTCGTGCTACGGAGCCACCATGGCCTCCAACGTTCGTTCGGTTCCGAGACTTCTTGTCACCAGCACTGTCGATTCTCCCTCTGTATCTATATCTCTTTTTTCAAAAAACGTTTTTGCAACCGTCCCGCAGAAAGAATAAAAAAATACAAAGAAAAAATAACTTAGCCAATCGGCATTTCGTGCACTCGCTCCCACACCCGTTTCCCTAATCCGATGACTAATCGACTACCCCCCTTCTTATCAGTAAAATATTTCCCGCCAAAACTAACAAAGACAAAGGGCTAGGAACGAGGCCTAAAATACCGACCGACTAACATAGAATTCCACTACATTAAATCCAACAGAATAAATAACACTGATAATAAAATATCCATTGCAAAATGAAAACATATTTTTAGTTGTAGGAAAATAATCCTCCATGCCGCCTATTTAATAATTATGAAAACAACACATGTTTGGATAAATTATACAAACATGTAGTGGCATATAATAATATGTCACAATAGTATACATAACAATATACAATAAATTATTAATTCCTAACATATATGTGCTTTTACCTCCATACATTTTTTTAAATATTTATTTTTTGTACAAATCACTGATAACAAGAGGAATAAAAGGTTGTTTTTTTTCAAAAGACGCATTTAACCCTTGTCACAACGAATTGTATGTTGTGCCAATTGGATAATTCGTAGGAATGAATTAGTACCACTAGAACACGAACCAGTGAACAGATTTGGAAAAATTTTTTTAACATGCATTGTCATCGGTCCTGCGTATGTGTATCAAATTTCTACTCTCTGCCTTGTTGGTAATTTGGTTTAATATTGGTTACAAGATTTGACCTAAACAAACTAACAAACAATGCAAGTTAAATAAAAGCTTTTAAAAATATGAAGCCTTACTGAATAATATGATTTTAAAATTAAAGCTGCAATTTCATGTAGATTGCAAAAGAAACTAAGCGAGAGTGAAATGAAATCATTTCGAAAGACCTAAAATGGCCACCGCCGCAATGAATCATGGTATCGTGTCCAGACTTTGTGTTTATTGACCTTGGCTAGACTGGCAAATGTCCAGGAGTCCATACTTGTTGTGTACGGGGTTGTGCATAACCTTTTGCTAGGGGGCTGCGACTTAAACCGCAGCGTTGTAGCACACTCTTATGACGCTTCGGCAGAGAGTAGTTCATTGTGCGTCTATTGGTATCAAACAAATATGGCTGGTTTAATAAATGACAGTGAAGAGCAGCGTTTCATGGATAGAGTTCGTGCAAATGCATATCGAGAGGCAATGGAAGCAGGTGCGTCTTTTATTAATCGCAAATGGGTTGCGAACAAGTTAAACCGATCGGATAGATGGGTGACAGACAATTGGAAGAAAGGTTATGATAACTGCCATGCCGAATTTGCTGAGGGTAGGCCCGAGAAATTATCACAGGAAAGCAAAAACATCATTGCTAATAACAGTGGCAGAAAGTGCTATCGATTTCTTCTCATCAAACGAATGGCCCGGTGCATCCCCTGACCTAAACGTTGCTGAACATTTTGGAGCAGTGTTAAAAGACGCAGTGGAATCTTTAATGATTCAAGAACGTGGTGAAAATCGGTATTCTCGAGACCTTCTAATGGGACACCTGACATCTGTGCTGAAGGACATGGAGTACGATACTGCTCTGTTTGAGACACTCCTCCGCTCCTACCCAAAACGGATGCGTGCTGTTCGAGAAGCAGGTGGTGGCCACACTAAATATTGATGTGATAAAAGCAGAAATAAACGTACTTTTTGATTATCAACCGCAGAACATTCCACTTAGTTTTGTTTATTTTCCAGACCCCTAGCAAAAGGTTATGCACAACCCTGTATATACAGGGTATTTATGAATTCCATTGCCAAACTTGGAGAAGTGGTAAGGAAGATCAAAACTAACAACTATTCCGAATACTAAGCTAAAGAATAAATTAAAAACTGACCTTACGAATCTGTGGATGCTAGAATACATGAGAGAGAGAAAGGAGACTCCACTTGTCCTGTGACAGAGCGCCCGCCGTCGTGTCCCAATGTTGTTTGTGACGTAATAGCACCACGCTCTGCACGTAATCTTAAGGCTAAAACCTGCACTCACCTCCCTCTTATTAGGCAAATAAAAAAAAAAAAATTTCCCTTTTTATTGATGGTCTAAATCCCCCAAACTCTAACTAGAATGATCGTATAGTGGTTTTCTTCCTCTTTTCTTTCTTCCCCTTAGTCTCTGTCTAATCCCATATCAAAAAAAGCAAACAAAAAAAATGAAGTCTAGGAATCCCTCGAGTAGCGTTCTTACCCACAGACCAAACCCTAACTTAGTTCTACTTAATCTTAAAATAAATAACCCACTGAAAGTACTACCTTCCTCCCTTCCTCATTTCCCCTTAAATAAAAATTATGGATCAGCTCTCAATCGTACCCCACTTGAACTTACTTATAAGGAAACCCCAATAAAATAGCAATAAAGGAAAACCTAATAATCTCCTACATAAAACACTTACACAAATATGTATAATTATATAAAATCAACCACTTTTATTAAACAGCATATCAATACAACCATATAAGTTACAATTCACTCTCACCTTCCTAGGATTACCTTCTCGCATTAACCATAAACCAATAAGACCTTATTCTTTAGATGACTAACAAAACAGCTATATTCATTGACTCCCCATTATATTTATTATTTCTGACTGATCTCTCTCTCCCTTTTGCTATCTTAAACTTATAACTTAATCATATATCTAATTCGTAGTTCCCGAGCAAGATCTCCTTTCTTAACCTACTAAAGTACCCCAAACCCTGTTTCACGAGTCATTAATCACATAATACAGTCTTAACGTTCCGCGCAAGCCTGATATTAAAGTTGTTCACTAATCTTTAGCTGACACAGTCTCAGTCCATCTGACGATTCCAGCGGCGTTCATATCGTCCCTACTTGTGCTCCTTGGACACCGTTGTCGCTGCCGGCTCTTGTGTCGTTGTTGGTTCCGTCCGTTCGTCTCTCTCTCGTAGTCACTGCATCTGGGGCTGCGCTACGTGGTCAGGCCTTACTTGCTATACCGATCCCGTGCCCACTACTTCTCAGCTTTCTACCAGTGGCTTACTACGAAATCGGTATTGCAGGTTGAACACACCTAGGTACCCCGGCATAATGCGCATAAACTCGCTGTGGCCGTGCACCCCTGTGTTCGGTCCCCTGCTGCAAAGGCTCCTGACCGCGTTCGCTTACCCACGCCTGCTCCGTGCTCGTCATGCGGGCTCCGTTAGGCCTACCCGGCCTACTGCGTGGCTCGTGCCGTGGTCCCGTCCGTCTCTTTTGGGGTCGTTGGCTGATGGCAGGTCTCTGTTTTTTCTCTTCTCTGCTACTTGCTGTCGACCGTCCTGTTTGAGTTCTCTTTCTCTCCTGATGAATTTTCTCTACCTTTTTCCTCCTTCTCTCTCCCACTATGACCTTGATTTCCATTGTTGTCACCTTTCTTTCCAGGAACTTTCCCTCTTTTTCTCGTTATCTCTGTAACACACACCTTCCCTCTCTTGCTCATTGTTTAAATCTCCCGTTCTCTAATCCCATCACACAAAAGCAGGCTCTAGGCCTATTTTTCCCAACTTGTCTTTATTACAAAAATATTCAACGAGTATGTATAGAGAGAGATCGCCAAAATTATTATTATAGATATAATACTTTTACATCCTTCTTTACTAATATTTCAAGCCGAGAGACCAGTCAAAAACCTTGAGTTCGATTGAGTCTTATCCTTGTTTCCTTTCCCTTTTCCCTTTTTCTTTTTTCTCTTTCTTAGCCTTATGCCCCGCGAAATTAATAAAATATTTTTAAAACTCCTTCAATTCCTTTCCATTCCTAACTTCCCGCCACGCGATCCTTATCTATTGCTCTGTTTCTTTGCGTCCAAAATTCTGATTCTGCTAACACAGATATGCTTATTTTGCATATCTGTAGTGTCGGGTCGTGTACGATAAATTAATATCGTGCACGCCCCGTCACAGTCCACAAGAACATTTTAATACACCATATATGTATAAATTTCGGTCACAATGTGGCCTTCTTCAGTATGAGTCATACTGAAGAAGGCCACATTGTGACCGAAATGTATACATATATGGTGTATTAAAATGTTCTTGTGGACAAGTGGAGTCTCCTTTCTCTCTCTCATGTATTCCGAATACCATTTTTCCCACAAAAACTTAATGAGTTAAAAAGATGTAAAGATGCACTGGGCTTTTTCTTATGGGGTCATTTGAAAAGCCTGGTTTATGTTACTCCAATAGCCAGTATTGGCGAGCTGAGAGCAAGAATCTTTGATGCCGGCAGAGAGGTTCAGCAAAGACCAGAAGTGTTTGAGAGAGTGCGACAAAACATGAAACTGAGATACACGTCCTGCATCACAGCCCAGGGTCGCCACTTCGAACAGTTGCTGTAATTGTTCAATGTAATATTGTAATAACAGTTTCTGCATTTGAACAAATAAACTGTCCGGAGTTGCATGTCATGATTCTGTAACATGCAATGTGTGTGACATGCCTGTTGTTCAATAAGATTGTCACAGAACACCAAATCATGTTGTTTAATTGAGACTCGCTCACAGTGTGCTAGTCTTCAACCAAACATCGTATAGTGTACTAACCATTGTGTCCCTAATAACATTTTAATATTTTATGACAAAACCAGGGTGTCCAGCGAGTTATTCAAAAAAAATTCCTATATAGTCCCATAGATTTCCAGTATGTTGTCAAAAATTTCGAGTATATTCTAAATAAACTTAATGTGATTATTTATTAAATATTCTTCACATAATTATGTAAATAAACTTTAGGAGGGGTCTTTATCTATACAAATTAAAATCTGTAATCATATTTTATTTCTGACGAAGTTCTTTCATCGCTTCATCAATAGCTATAACTTCTCTCGCTGTTTCATCAATGAGCTTGCGTTTCTTTGCCTGTAACTGTTTTACCATTGCTTCGTTCTCTCTCTTCATTTGCACTTGTTTTTTCTTTTCAGCATTCACCCGTTTTTCTTCTTCCGGTGCTTCCTTGTATATTGCTTGAGCATTCCTAACTGCATGTATCATGGGTTTGTCTACAATTACTTTTTCAATCCCTCCAAAAAATTTGGCATGATCATAGATGGTTCTTTGTGCTATCAAAGAACTCTCCTTTTGATTTTCCAACAAACATTCTTTGTTGACTGAAAAACCTCTCTCCAGACTGGCATTTCCATGAGATATAATTAACAGCATTACAGCATTTGAACAAACTCCTTCAGCTCTTTTAAGTTAGGTTTATCAGTGAGAACGCTCACCTAAAAATGATCGATTCTTAATTCTTGAGAATATTGTTTCACTGCATTCTGAAATTCACTACTAGAACATAATTCCTTGTATTCACGTTCAACAGAGTCTGCCTTCCAACCACGTATTTGGTTGTTATCAACCAGAATTGTGAGCACTGAGGATAGATGGTTGTAACTGCCAATTGATCCTAGTCTTTCTGGATTCAAGCATTCTAGAGCTTTTGTTAATGGGTAACTTAAAGGTGATCTTTCAAGAATTTTGGTTATAAACTTCAAAAAATACTTTTTGCAACTATCTTGAAATATAACACATCGCTTTCTTTTGCTCCCTTTCGCTTCAAAGCCTTGCCAATGGCTTTTCGGATTGCAAACCCAACATTAACCTCTCTCAAAGTCACTTGGTTTCCTGTTTTGGTGACATCAATTTTACGAAGATCTGTGTTGTTAAGGATGATCTCTTTCTTTATAATTCGCTCCATGTTGTTTTTCAACATCAATGAGAGTTCTCCATAAAGACATGGCACAAGAGGGGCATCGGACTGAAACTTCTTTAAGAAAGGCTCTAGTTCTGAAGCCATTGTAAAGAAGAAAGTAAGTTTGGCTTCCAGAAATATGTCCTTGACACTTTTCACAACTAAAGCATACCTATTGCTAGCAGGCTTCTGAAGTTTTTTTTCTAAAGATTCGAGAGTTTCAATACAAGTCCGTACATGTGGAAGAATCTTTATAGCTTGTGCTGCTACCGCTTGATTTTTTTATTCATCTAGTTGCTCCAAACTTTAGGGAATTCTTCTGACCCAGTTATATCGACATATTGGCCACGTCTAGTTAGAACATTTTTGAAAAGGTTGTACAACGCTCGTAGAAATGGCACTATAAACCAACCAGTTTCATTCATTCCACTCTTAAACGCATTATGAACTGTGTGGAGTCCACATGTTCCAATTATTAGAAGAGATGGTGCATCAACTGCATCTTGCTTAAGATCTTCCTGTAGCCTTCTTAGAAGTTTTTTGTTCACATTAAGACCATCCATTGAAACTTGCAAGATTTTCTTTAAATCAACATCACCAAGGCCTAATTTTAGCCCTTTAAGGAGGTCCTCAGCAGTGCTGTGATTTAAAAAAACTGATGTCAGATACCTCGATGAGACTTCCATCTTTTCGTTGTTCCAGTACCTGATATGTATATCCATCTGTTGCTTTTGTGCAACTTTATTCAGGCTCTCATCAAAGCTAATTACAATTCTGTTCGTTTCGTCGAGATTTTTGGTGAAAGATTTCTGAAGAAATGGTGCTAAGCTATAGGGAGTGCAAGTGACTACGTCACAGCTGACGTCATTTGCGCGATGAACGGGCCGAGAGCCTAGGAAATGGGATCGCTGGTTCCAAACATTGGAACCACGCAATATACGTACTAGTAACGTTGAAACGGGCGGCCAGCAAAAATGACATCTCTTAAATTATTATGTTAATTTGTGTAATTGATACTATTATTAAGACATTTAATCCCATTATATAATTTATACATTAATATTAGAACGCTTTTTAATCACTTTTAATCACTTAACAAAAGAATGCCATCGTTCGCGGATCTTTCTTTCTTTGGGAAAACGATAGATGTCTAAATCGCTGTTTTGGCTCCTTCTTGAGCAGTGAGGAACTAAACAATTTCACATCTTAAATGTATTATAAACACTGGGCTTATACAAAGCGATTTTATTCCATCCCTACGTTGGAGCCATGTTAAATCCCGAAGCGAGAAGACTTGTTTGGAACCAAATCGAGTCACGTGACTGAAGAATTCTAAGGACTGACGTCACACTTGCACTCCCTATATGCTAAAACATAACCAATTTTTGACTTCTGCAACTGCATCCTTTGAATGATTTCACATTGTGGAGCCATCAATTTTAGAGTTTGCAAACTGTTTGCTGCTCCTCGTAACGATGAGTGATTTAACACTAAATCAAAACACCACAATATTTCAGCCCTAGTGACACTGTCTTTAACATGAGTTACTTGGTTTTGCTTTAGGGTGGTGGTTGCACAAGTTTCAAAATTAACAGGATTGACAATTGCAGTTGTACAGTTTGTTGGAACAGTTGACGACGAAAATAAACTAGTGGTAGGATTTAGTTTGAAACTGTGATGATGTGGAACATGATAGAAACTCCTTTTCATCGTCAAAAAACGAAACCGCAGTCTGGCTGCACTTAATTGCATTTACATTGTTCTGATGTTTCTTTCCTTTTTGGTGACTTATTAGTGTTTGGCGTCCCATACTGTCAATGTTAAGATAAGACTTGCAAACATTACAGTAAGCAGCGTGTTCGTTACCTGGAACCTCACAGCACCATGGAAAGATCTTTACCCAATCTAACTGAAACTTGCACTTTCCCCTTTTAGGTGGCATTGTTTTTTATAAGCAATTTATTGGTTTCTGACTACATAAAAGAAAAAAATAAAACTGTTATTAAAAACCCAATAACCCATACTTAAATAAGTCTTAAATAAAACATTTAGTCGTCTCGAAACATGGCCGACTCCCATGTTTGCCGTTCACCGCAATTCAATCATTACCACGCCGCCTAAGCCTCATCGAGGGTCGGCGAGACAGGGCCGACTCTATACTATACGAAACCCATTATTTAAACTTGAAATATAATTGAATATGAATTCTTACCTGAAGAGCTTTGTCTGTTGGATGTTGTCTGAATAAGAAGAAACTACACCCCACTCAAATACATTTCCACATCCATTGTTTATCTTTCTTGGTATTTAAACGAATTGCTAGCCAATAAGAGCGCAACAAATTTAAACGTGATCATCTGTGATTGGTCATTTAATACGCGGTCATTTACATCACATGGTCACGGTGTACGTGGCATTTATTTATTTTATTTTTTTATTTATTTATTTTTTTAATTTCCCAGATTTTTTGGATTTTTTTTTAATTTCCCGTATAATTACCGGTACCGAAGAATTCCCGTATAATTCCCGTACTTCCCGGATCGCTGGACACCATGAAAACCCAAGATACCAACCCTTAGATAAGCCCATTACATGTGATTCATAAAGTAAAGTTTAAATGTGACACAATTTACTGTAAAAGTTAAATAAATCTTTTATTTACAAGAAAAATAAATACGCTAAGAAGTTACATAAAAATGGATATTAAAACTAGGTTAATACGTTAGTAACTTAAAGTAACCATCAATAAAAAAATGACAAAAAAGAATAAGCACAAACGATAAAAGGATGCTCTTCCCCTTTCCAAATTTTAATAATTCGCAGGTAATTTAGTTAAAAAAAATCGCATTTTCTAAAAAGAAATGTTCAATCAATCATTACACAAGCCTTTGTGTACTTAACTGCCTGTCCATTTGATGTAATAAGAACAGTACTCACATACACAACAGAATTGATGAGCCAAAGCTGTCGATGAGCAGTTCGATGTAAAATTCTCTCGTAGCAAACCACGGTGTTGCCCCAAGACTCAGCTGGCTGTTCACACCTCGGCACTACCGCTGACCAGGCCCGATAGCCCGCTGAGACCTTCGCTCAGCCACGATGCCGTCACTTGGTTTCACCTTATCAGTTATAAGCACATTTCTTCACATAACTGCCACATCAGTGACTACGACAAAATCAAATCTGTCAATGACCAGATTGTCACCATGACTAGGGAGTTCTTTTACTCTCCCATGCATCACAGTACCGCCTTCATTCAGCGTTCCGCAGTTCATCATTGCCGCCATCGGGCTAGCCGCCCGACGCGAGGGCTCGCTCACCCAGCTTCCTGATTCAGTGATTCGAGTGATTAAGAGCTTAGGAGATCAAAAACAAGAGAGAGATAATTAACCGATTCCCTCCCTTATATAGGAGTGTTAAAACAATTATGCAGGAAGAGCATTAGCCAATCTGCCTCTTGCTTATTGAAAAATCATGTTAGAGCCTTTCGTAAATAATTCTCTGATTGGAGAATCTTACCATCAAGCCAACGCTTCAAATGAGCTTCACCCCAACTGACACTACACGTTGCCAAGGCAACCGAGCTTCAGGAGTGGAAACCCCCCTCCCCGCTCTCAAACGAGCGCAAAAGGAAAAAAAATATAAAACGAGAAGCAAATTGACTGCATAAAAATGATAAAATGGAAAATTACCACAAAACACAAAATAATTGTGACAGACACACTTATATAGAATACTAAGAAGACAACACAGATACCGATGGTGAATTTACCTGGCGGAAAGATACGCAAAACTTTGCTTTAACAGGAAGACAAAGGAAAATATGCATAATAACACACAGAATCTGCAGACATGAAACCTATTTCGTCACAATTCACCAATTAGTGCTTTCGTTGCTAATTTCCTGCTTTGCATGTCGGTCTGTTCACAGGGGTTGGTCGGGATCTTTACACCTTTTTAACTAGTTTACAACGTTTTTGTGGGAAAATGGTATTCAGAATAGTTGTTGGTTTTGACATTTCCTACCACCTCTCCAAATCTGGCCATGGAATTCATAAACACCCTGTATATAAACCGAAGAAAGGGGTCCCCCATAAGTTTCTAGACAGGGGCCTCCACGCTTCTATACCCTGTCTCAGCTTCAGTTGAGAGTGACGTCATGGAATGAGGTCCCTTACCAGATATAGTGCACAACATCGTATCCTTCTGCCATTAAAAGAATAAGTTATTCTAAGGCTATGTATGCTACGTTACACCATCCTTTAATCCGTGGCTTCTCGAAAGTAGATGGTGTCTATCAGATATCATTTTATTAAATTAAGGTTTAAAGTATTTTAATCCTCTTCATGAAAACTCGATCATCTTTCATTTCTGACACATCTCTTTCACGCAGGAACAAGAGATGCTGCCATTTTACAATCAAATAATCTCGACTACAGACTGACTTCATTTTATTATTTTTTTTTTTTAATTTCGTCAAATGGCTTTTCTATTTGCCGATTTTTTATTATATCGGGGAGAAAAATATGAAATATGATTCCAGAAAGAATTTTGAACTTTTATACAGAAAATGATTCGAACTATTTCTTCATGCAGGTGAAATATAACCGCTTCACTCGTGACGTCACTCTCAACTGAAGCTGAGACAAGGTATAGTTACATCAGTGGTGCCACATGAAAAGCACTTTAACAGCATGCAACCCAAATATAGATTCCATTATTTTCAATTATTTATCTGTTGATGATTATTGTGAAACATTTGTGTATCCAGACATTTTCTCTCTTCATAGGCATGCAAAATTTTCATGACCACTTTTTAAACATGTTTTTTAGTATATACATATTTAAAGAAAAAAATGTTTAAATATTTAATTTATAGAAAAGTTTAAATTTGTGTTTATATGTGAGACAATTGTTTGGTTTGTTTGTGACTTTAATACGCGAATACATACCAGGAATACGCTAGAAGTTTCAAAGTGAGTGGAAAAAATCTTAAGTAAAGAAATTAACTTACTCTGTTAAGTTTTAAGGATAAAACCGTTGCCTGACCACGAAACTGACTAACTTCTTCCTGCTCTAATGTCATTTTTCTTATATTTTTAATCTTGTTGTTCATTTGTTTGCCTGGTTTTGTAGCTAAGGATGAAAAAAGGATGAGGTTGAAAATGCCTTCCTAATTTTTCTAAAAATTACTCTCTGATATAATATTTTCTCTTTTCTTAGTACTAAGGAAATTGGAACAAAGGAAACCACTTTCAAGTTGGCTTACTCTCCTGGACGAGCGTACGGTTCCGTTCATCATCTGTTTGCCCTTTGCTTTCAGAGAAATCCTGAAAATTTGGCCTCTGTCATTGGCATGCAGCGGCATTCGTCTTCCTATCATCGAATCCTTCTTGCTTCTTGCCGCTACTTCAACAGCAGAACTACAATGCACAACGGACGCGTTCTTCTCAGCGTCTTCAGTGCACGCCAATTCCTTTTCTTTTTGTCTTCTTAACTGGGAACGTTTCCTTGCTGACTTGTATTCCATCCTAATCTTTAAATGAAACCCTTCAAACTTTTTACCATGAGATTTTTTTTTATTTTGAAGAAGGAAATTCATTAGCGTTTCCTTCAAAGAACACCGTGTTTTTGGGCTTCTATAAGACGCGACGCAAAAGCACGTGCGTTTGTTTTCGTAGTAACGCATAGCAACGCGTTGCGTCCAAAAGCAGACGATCTGACCGAGTCAAAGGGACTAAAATTTACAAACATTGATTACATATAAAGTAAGACGCAACAGTTTAGAGTTAATAGCCATTTAGTCTATCCACTTAACATTAATAATTATACCGTGTACATACATCTGCTATTGGAGGATGATTAAGTTGTAGCGTGAGCATAAGCCTATTAAAATAAATCCTAATGGCATTTTAAATCCACGTCGTTGTAAGGCGACACTTTGTTGGATCATCACGCCATATAAATACAGTACATAGCTAATTATTATTATCATTAAATATTGGAAATGTTAATTTAATCCAAAGTCGGTTTATTTATTTCGGCTGTAATAATTTATACTTATGCAATTTTAGTACTTATTTTTTCATTGCAAATAAGATCATGCAACAATGGAAAAGAAAGTGAATATCTTTGGTTTTACTAATGAAACAATTCCCAACAATGACCATGTTATTACTTTCACTTAAAAATTAGCATAATGATAAAGATCTAAATTATGGCAAAGATTCTTTAATTAGGCTCTCTTTTATTTGTTGTTTTAGTGTCTTTATAATAGGTATGTTAAATTCCCGAGTTCCTCCATTACCTAGCCAAATTACTGAGGGTAATTCCGACACTGACGGATTACATTTATCAGCATCTCTTGGAAAAATAAGAACCGTACGAAAACTTCTGAAAAAGAGTAAAGAAAATAGAAAATGATTAACAATTTCGGAATTTCCATGGAAAAATCAGTGCTTCGTTTAACATGTTTTATTTTACATACTAGGTACTATCCCTGTCGATCTTCAAAACAACAATGGACAAACAGCTTTATTCTGTGCTGCATATACTGGAAATACAAAAGTCGTGGAAATACTCTTGAAACATGGAGCAGATCCAAACCAGTAAGGATCTTTTATTGACCAGGAGCATAGCCAAAAATTTTTAAACGTGGGGGGGGGGGGGGGGGGGCCGAAGCCTGCTAACTGCGTCATCAAATGAGGGCTGACAATCCAGCTTTCATTGTTGCAACAAACGAAAAAACACTGATTACAATTGAATGAAAGTTGAATTGTCAGCCCAGGTTTGATGGTGCAGTATGCAGGCTTTGTTTTTTAGGTGGCTTTGGAGGGACCTGATGAAATCTTGGCTATTCTTTTTTTATTAAAAGTTCTCCCCAACTAGATTACCTTTATATGCTATGCCAAAAAAGTTTTATTTTAACTTTAATGTAATAAATACATTTAATAAATCAATAACATGAATTTTCTGACAATCACTCACTTTCTTTACATCTTGAATTTTTTTCCGAGGGGGGGGGGGGGGGGCCGGTGATCCCCTCCCCTGGCTACGCCCTTGTTGACTATACTCTAATTGCAGTTAATAGAGGTGTGGGATGGAGGAGGCAACCCAATAAAGTATGTTAACTCGTATGTTATGAGAATTTTTGCCTAGAACATCTCAAATTGGGTCAGGTTTTCGTTCATATTTTCGCTGCTGTTAAACATTATTACTTTTATAACATTACTTTATGAAACTAAATAGCTATAGAATGAAAAAATTTTAATATCAAAAGGGATTAAACGTACAAGGCGTTTTGTTTACTACATACAAATTTTTAATTTGTAATTTAGTAAACAAAATTTCTTTTCTCCATGGCTCTCCGACGGGTTCTTCCGACTACTCACGCGTTGGTACAATGCGTGGAAAGGGATGGGGACTAAGTCAAAAAGTGAATAGTGCATTGTATAGAGGAGAAATGTGAGTATCAGATACAAAAAGAATTTTGAAAATCGGTTAAAAAATAAAAAAGTTACAGCCATGGAGGCATTAATTTTCAGCCCACCCTTGTATATATTCTATACAAACAACAATCGGTAGAGTGCCGTAGGGAATATTTCATTTATGCTGGCAACACCACATTGACCACTGATAGCGCGTGAAGTCCTGAATGCAACTTTTAATGATCGATGGTGCAGACGAGATGGATGGGCCTATTCTATAGCCCCCCAATTCTCCTGACCTCTCACCTCTTGATTTCTTTATATGTTGTTTTATTAAAAAAATACCATGTATTCCTACATCCAACTTCTCTGGAATACCTGAAGGCAAAAATCCAGCAAGATGATCACACGGGCAATTCTTCACAACGTATGGGTAACACTGAATAATTGATATGAATTATGCTTGGTGTGAAATGGAGATCACATCAAGGTTTAGGATGTAAACATCAATATATTATAACTATGCATTTGATGCCAATAAATCAAAAATTTGAAATAAATAGGAGTATTACAAAGATCATTATAGTTTTTCATTTTTGTATGTATCAAATGAAACTCCCTGTATATTCAATTTCAAAAAACTCTCAAGAACAGTAAATATTTTTTTCAATGAGTCATATGTGCATTTGCATTCTAAATTTTATCACCTGCAATATTTATATATATGAATATCACAGAAAGTGATCATATCATATTCCTGATTTTTCAGGAACAGTCCCCAGGTTGAGTTCTCATTCCCAAATTCATCTGCATTTCCATTTTTGTCAGTGTTATTTATTTATTTTGGCCTGTCATTTTGTCATGAATAGAAAATATGATAACTGATGCCCTGCTTCAAAAACAAGAGATGAAAAAAATATAAAAAAATAAGAGTATCATATAAATCAAGATGTACATTTTCAAAAAAACAGGGTAATTCAAAATGAATGGTACAAAAACAAAACATACCATTGACTTATATAATGAATTTATTTCACAAAAACGAGAGAACCTGAAAGCTTTTCTCACCAGGTTTCATTTGGCAACATTGAAAAGTCTGTAATTTCCAAAATGCTCACTAGAAGCACTTGAAATGCTCATTTGTTATTGAAAGAAAAAGCTTATTGTGTAGTAAATTCTAAAAGTTGAAAGGACCCCGGGAAGATATTCTATAGAAAGTTTTGGAAATTCATGAATGCTACAAGGAAGCCCTAGACATCGCATTGGCAATAAACACATTAGTATCCATATCGCTCTTGAACCTTTATTTATGTTATTGTGTATTCAGTGATACTAGTCCAATGGATCCGTTAAAAAAATCTATTAAAATCAAATAAATTTTGATAAAGATCCAATATTGGATGTTCTTAATGACATCTCAGGTCAAGAGTACCACTAGTAATTTCTTAATGTATCCATTAACCAGTATTTCTTTAATAATTTGATTAGTGGACCATTCCTCCTGTTATAAATTCATCAACTGAAGACAATTCTTTGTAGTTTTATGCCCATGACAACGATGTTATTCCAATCTGTGTTGGCAAAGTAAAATTGAAATTGTCATACAGGGTGATTCAAAAGGCCGTACCCAATTTCAGAGTGCTGTGACTATGCAACCATTTAAGACAACTGAATGACTGACCTGCTATTGAAAAGAGGGGATCGTCTCCCCAGCCTTAGTTTTTTTCAATATTGCGTTTTGCATCCTCTGCTTCAACAAGTTTGAATCACCGATAAGTGTCCAGCACCAATTTCACATAAAATTTTGATTGAAAGCGCTTACTCCTAGGAATATTAGAAAATGGCATCAAATGTTCCAAGAAATAGGTTGTTTGTGTAGCCAAATTGCACAGGTCGGCCAGTCTACTTGTCATGCCAGCTGAGAGCGACATTTTTGATGTTTTCAACAACGTTGTTTGCTATTGAGCACCTGTAAATCACCATTTCAAAACATGATATGACGAATATTTTATACTTTTGTATATCCCTATGTTCCTAATTCTAGGCCTCATTACATTTCTTATGATATTCATCGAAGCAGTATTGACCATTATGGATATTTTATATTTGAGATGTGAAAGGTCTCCTAATACCGGGTGATCCAAAAGCGTGTTAATTTTTTTTACATTTTTTCATGAAACTTTGTATAACAATTCTTCAATAACAATTTGTGTTTTATGATACATCGGTTATGGATTCAAAGTGTTTGCCTTCTCTGGCAACACAAATTGCTGCTCGACGGCACATGTGTATCATAATGTCATGATAAGTCTGAATTGGTATGGCGGCAATTGCATCAGTAATCTTCTGCTCCAGCTCTACCAGAGTTCCGCACTTTTCACGATGCACCATCTCCTTTAGATCCCCCCCCCCCCCCCCACAATGTGCCACGCCTTTCAATCCAACTGTTAGGGAACATTTGGTTCAACATGTTTCAGGTTACCAATGCTTTCATAAGAACCACGAGGCACATGCAACATGTCCACACGTGCCTATGCACCTGCAAAGCATGTGCCTGTGAACATCGCACGTTGTTTTGCTAAAGATTTCGTCACGGCAAAACACTTATTAGTTTCATGAAAAAATGTAACACACTTTTGGATCACCTGGTATATTGATAAATGCTGACAAAGGGCCAATCTCAGAGTCTATTCTATTGGATAAGTTTGAGTTCATTGATGATCTGACAGCAAAAAGCCACAAATGAGGAATAGGATGAAGAGCCTATTTTACAGAGAATAAATGCAAAAAAGAAAAGAAAAAAAACAAATAAGCAATATAAAAATGGTTAACAAGTTGAATGGCAACATGAAAACTCAGGTGGTTCTGGTGTTCCTATAGATGGGTGAGCTTTGGATGCAGATCAGTCTGTACAATGGTGGTCGAAACTGAAAACGTTTGTTTCTGAGCCAGGAGTTAGGGAAACCTAAGTAAAAATATTGCAATAAGTCACTCCTGTACAAAGCACCTGAAAGAAGCTTCTTAAGAAACAATAGGTCTGTATCAGTTTTTTTCTTTTGGTTAATGGTGGTAGGGAGAACACAATTTTGGGAAATTTCAGAGATATAAATCTTAAGAATGTGTCCTGGACTCTTTCCAGGATGATACCTTATATTTTTGGGCCTCCATTCCAAACTGCTGAACAGTAGGAGAGCAGGGGAAGCACAAGTACACTGTAAAGGCATAACATAGTGATAGGATGTTCAGAATATATTTTGTTGTGGATGATGCATCCAAAGGCTTTAATGGCCTTAGATTGCATGTGATCAATGTGAGGATTGAATGACTGTGTGCTATCAAACAGTATACCGGATCCCATTGACATGATGCAGTTTTAACATGGACACCATTAATGGTATATGTTGAGAAAAGAGGACCGTGACGCTTGGTATACCTAATTTTGGCAGATTTGTTTGGATTTATGGACATTCTGTTGAGTGTGCACCTGTCAACAAGTTACTGAAGCCCCTTTGAAGGTTGTTGGCATATTCTAAAGAATCCACAGCTATGAAGAGCTTTATGTCATAAAGAGAACATGCATGGGCATATGTAAGTATGGAAACACCAGAGATCCAATGAGCAGTAAAAGTAGAAAAAAGGAGTGGACCAAGGGACTCCTTTGGCAGGAATGAAAGGGTTAGAAAGAGCATTAGCGAAAGAAACCAGACTGGTGCGATTGTGCATGTAAGAGTGAATGAGATTCAGAAGGATCCCATTAACACCCCAGTTGAGAAATTTGTGAACAAGCAGATCATGTGATACGGAAACGAATGCTTTGGATTGGTCAATATACAGGGTGTTTACTCAGGCTGGGGTTGCTCAGTGTATTCAATATGGTGGAGGAGCAATGAGGAAATCCAAACAACTATCAAAATCGAAACTGTAGAGAAGCTTAAGTCAGGTATTCGATTTCCTCCATAACACTTTCAAGCAAATCATCGTCACTGCTACTTTTGTCAACAGCATTTACAATATTTTTATTTACAGTTGTTCGCATGGTATTGTGCACTAATATTATCGATACTTTTCTATCATGGTTTTCCATTTGCAAAAAATGCAGGTTTATCGTTAATGCTCTGTTCTTCTCAGGGCTGCCTAAACTCCATGATCATGTGACTCACTCACACTGATCACGTGATTCACTCTGACGATAGTTCATTTCATGCTTGATGGAGAATACACCTTTTATTCCTTCATTGAATCTGTTTGATAGGTCTCCATTCCGGTTTTCCTAAGTTTGATAGAGAAGTTGATGTTAATTCACATCTAATAATTTTTGTAAACATGCCTATGCATGTTCTCACAAAAATTTGTGTTCACAGCTCCCAATGTAATAAAACATTGCTGCTCTGTTTACTAAAGAGTGAAGGTCAATGATCATGAGTGCTGCATACAACCACCTTTGTTCTACAGAACTAGTCTTAGAACTCTTTAATTACATTCTTGTATTATTATAGAATTTGAAAGAATTATTATGCAAGAATCCTGTAGTTTTAAATTCAGTAATAGACTAAATGTCTTGTACAGTATAGACATAAGTTTTATTCCCCACTTAACCCATAACCTTATGGCTAGTAGTCAGTAATCAATTTTGAAATGTAAAATATTAATTTACTGCTTTTTCATTTAAACAGTCGTTGCCATGGTGACTATACACCTACACATGCTGCCTGTTGGAGTGGGAATATTAAAATTCTTATTATGTTACTTGCTGCAGGTGGTGATTTACGGCTACATGATAATCAAGATAGAAAACCCAAGTAGTGTTTTTATAAGAGCTCATTCACTTGATAAATCAAAATCAAACTGCAGTAAATTTGTTTGTATAACACTAGGCTACAAGATTAAATAATATCATCATTTCTTGTGCAACAATAATTCATTGGTGGTGCAAATGTGATAGTGCATATTTGTATCTATAAGAAATTAGATTGACAAGTTTCATTTTAATTTGGAGTCGGGAAGTTTTGATACGTTTGTTTTGGAAATATTATCATCTCTTTAATTTTGAAATTACAGTGGGGGACCGCAAATCCGGAAACCACGAATCCGGAAGACCGCAAATCCGGAATTGAGTTTGATTACCGGAGGGGCGGGGACTCCCATTTCGATCTCAAACGTGGTTTATCACAATTTTTTTGCACTTTTAAAGCGTAATATTTTTTATACAATTATTAAAGTTTCCTGCTATCTTTAATGTCTATGTATGAAATCGTCGCATTTTGGTGAAACAAGAAGTTTCGCAAGAAACAATAGGGCCACGTGATCAGCCACCGCGGGAAAAAAATTATATTAAGAAAAAAAGAACATTCACTGACATAATTAATTCTCCATGTTACCCATGTAACATGCACAAAAATAAAGCTAAACATTATTTTAAATGAACAAAAGAAAACCAAAAAATAAAAATAAAAAAATAAACGTCGAGTTTCGAAACATCGACGGATGAAGAATGTTTAGGACTCGTGGAAGTTGCTTAGTTTCATATTTGCTGAATAAAAATTAGTTCTAATTAAAATTCCTTAATAAATTATATTCATAATGTACAGTTTTGAATATTTTTAATGATTTAGTGCATTTTCAGAATAGACTATTAGGCATGATCACCGACAATGTGCACATTCCGATAGGCCTAATCCGCCGACGACTTTGCTGCGCTTTTGAAAACGTTGATTTAACACAGAAGCTAATTGAATTTTCCTGCAATTTTAACACTCTTCTGCTGAAGTAAAAATAATACACAGTTATAAATTAATTTATGTGATAATTCTTAGAAACATCGGAAGGAAAATTACTTTTGACAGTGGCTAACTAAACATGAAGAACTCTGACTTGGAGTTACGAAATATTTGGTAAAAAAAAAGACGACGATCGGGACAAAATCGTAATATATATACACTAGGCCATCCCGCAACATAACAGTAAATTAGTATATTAAATAGTAAATATTATTCCCTCCACCATTCCTCAGAACAACCGGGCAAAACTCTTAAATATACTATAGCCCGTGGATTAAGTTTGAATAAAAGCCGTTAAACCAACGGCTACAACAATGGTATTCAAAATTTACCACACGAAACTCATTTTCATACAACAATTCGTGCAACAATGCGTTTTTTGCGGATAAAAAAAAATTTTTTTTAGTTATAGTAATTAATAAATAAGATTATATTACAATAATGACTTTAATTGTATAATTGTGAAAACTTTTATTTTAAATAAATTTTAAGTAATAGTTGTCAGAAACTATTTACGAGGGGCGATTGATAAATAAGGTCTCCATGGCTGTAACTTTTTTATTTGTTAACCGATTTTCAAAATTCTTTTTGTAGCTTATACTCACATTTGTCCTCTATGTAATGCACTATTCACTTTTCGACATAGTCCCCAT
>JAHWFO010037430.1:3909532-3945427 GCA_023313115.1 Rhysida immarginata
TCTCCTGTTTTATTTCCTTAGTATTTTAATATGCATGTTATGTTAAGGTGAATCTCGTAGTTGCACAGTGGAAATTTCTTTTTGTGCCATGACTGAACACTATTAAACGAACCTGGGTATTACAAAAATTATTGCGGACACAACCTGAGATAAGAAGAGTCTCATTTGAGAGACTGTTAATTTGGGGGTAAGAACGTGCATTTGCACGGCGCACAATTGTGTGGAACATTTGTGCGGAATAAAATATAGTGTACAAGGGGTGTGGAGATATAAATGTACACACCAGGTACACACCACGTACATAGAAAGGTTCATCAACTGGTACCCCCACAGTTTCACCATAATCATAGAAAGGGAAGTAGGGAAGCTTGTTTATGCTTATACATTGGCATAGAAGAAAATAAATTTTTATTACTGAAGATTTAATGCTTATCTAAAACCAATTGTAATATCTATTTCTTTATTAGAGTCAAAAGTACTGTAATAAATTTAGATTACAATTTTTGATGAGATATTTGTAGAAAAACTTTCAACCGAACATTAATTGGTGCAACCACTCCATATTGTTAACAGGGATAAAAATTAACTATTAGGTATGGTTTCCAAGTGGGCAACTACTCCAAAAAATCGGGTTGCCCACTTACAAATCTGGTTGCCGAAATGGACTAGAATGAAATTTAGGTTAGCCAACAGGCATAGCTCTACTCAAGTATGATCACGAAGACATGCACAATTATACAAAATTACTACTGACAACAGCAATGTTTTAAATTTTACTGATAAAACTTTACACACGATTGAATAAGATTTAATTTTCATTTATTACTTATTTAATACCTATTACATTAATAATTATTTATTATCTAATGCAGATTTATCAGAATGAATCTTAAGTAATAACTGGTGCTATTCTGAGTCTGAGTTCCTTCTGGTTCACAGACACTGGTACTTGTTTAAATAATGCCACCAGCACCTTCAGTCTTGCTTTCTACAATGTCAGCTTTAGGCCTTCTCATTTTTTCTTAACATGGGGTTGGTAAAGGGCCTTTCGCTCTGAATGCCAATGTTGAATCGTATATTAACAGCACCAGACTTAATATTTTTGATATCGTCAGTTTTTAACATTATTCGCATCAAACCAGCAAGCACAGGAAATTGTAATCTGGTGCTCCAGTCATTAGTAATTATTTTCGTCATTGACAATCCTTTCACAATCTGCACTGTGTCGGAAGGCACAGCAGAACATAACATCCAGAAGCATATACAAGTTCATGCGTTCTGACTCAACAGAATCAAAACACTCTCTCAAAAAGGGTAAATTTTTAATGTTTCCATGTTTTGTGTATAGGTATATAAAATATTTGACTAACTCCATTCTGGCAGTATGTTTTCAATTTTACACCCATTGTCTTCCAATATTTGGGGAAAATATCTGTATGCCTCCTAATAGAATTATTTCCAAATTGTGGTACCTTCTCCTCTTCGGGCCAAACTCTGAATTATTAGGTTCGTGCAAAATTAATGGCCGATGTTTAGTAATACTTAAAATGCAATAACTCGTTTCAAACAGTACTTTATTAATCGAAGTAACACCCAACAGAGTCATCACACTTTTGCCAACAAAACACAAGCCTATTTGTTTCGATGCATAGAATTCTGACTTCTGGAGGTGATGAACTCGTTGATAGCGGTTTTCGCATCATTGTGATTTTTGAAGCATCTCCCATGCAGGAAATTGGTGAGGTGCTTGTAAAGTGGTAGTCAGTTAGCAAAAGTTCAGGTGAGTGTGCTGGACGATCAAGAGTTTCGTAGCCAAGATCATTTAACTTCTGTCAGATGACCATTGTGACGTGTGGTTGAGCATTGTTGCAAGGCAAGAGGGGACCTTTTCGATTGACTAATGCTGGTCATTTTGTTGACGTTTCTGGTCATGTCATCGATTTGTTGAACGTATGACCATGCAGTCATGATTTCACCCTGATTTACAAAGCTGTGATGAATGAGTCTGGTTGCAAACCGCCAAACAATGACTATAGCCTTTTTTTGGTGTAACTTGGGCATCTACTTATCGAGCTTTTTCACCTTTCTAATTTGCTTCAAGTTGCGAACAACTGTAGAATGGTTTACCTTGAGAACTTCGGCAACTTCTCGTGTGCATTTACGCGGGTCGGCTTTGATTAATGTCTTCAATTGATTGTCAACTTTTGATGGATGGCTGTGATGATGCTCATTTTCAAGGGTGATATTGTTACCATGGAATTTTTCAAACCATCTATGCATTATACATCAAGAAGTTGTCCCGTCACCCCATGCTTCAGTAGCATTATGGTCAAGTTTGAACTTATGCAATAAAATGATGTGCATCTCTTATGTAGAAAACTTTTGCAAAATTGATCTAATTTTTTACAACGTAAGACATTTGAACAAATTTTTAGCATCAGCTTAAAGAGAAGAACTATAGCTTTAAAATTGTGTGTCACATGGCTATATTAGTCGAGAAATAATTTGCTACCGACTCACCTACATCTATAAAATGTAATTGGCCATTGATTTTGCAACAACCTAATATTTCCAGTTAGCTTTATAATTGTATCATTAAACTTGTCATTACTGCTTTGTAGAATACTACATATCACAACATTTGCTGGTGGATATTTCTCATAATTTTCAATTTTCACGTGCGAGTCACCCTTGGCACTTTGAAACGTTACTTCCACAATGATTCCTCGACTGGTGACCAACACTTTCCGACAAATTCTGTTGGGATTGTTGATTAGTGGCCACTTGAAGTCAATGACCATACTTTCGGACATTGAGCAGCAATGACAGATTACACACAGACAAAAAAGACAATTGACTTAAACCTGTGAATGAAAAGGGGGCCCAGTTGCCTTACAAAAGGACCTGGTGATAAATTTATCTTAAATTTTTGTCAATATTTATTTCTAAATGCACAGCCTGAGGAAATTTTTTCTCTGGCCTGGTCAGAAGTTATACCATCACTGACCAGCAGTAATAGATTGTTTGCCAGAATGAATCTTCAATGCCGATTACCAACCGGGCAACCAGTCATGATAATCAGGTTGCCAGAATGATTTTTTGGTATCTCAGGCAACCATTAATTTTGAACCCTGTTGTCACCGTTGCAGTTTTGTGAAACTGTGTTTCTGCTGCAGTTTTGGCTCTAAGCAATTGTTCTTCAGTTGGGTTGTTTAAAAGTGGTCAGTTATTATTTATTTAATTTGATTAAATGATATTTTAGAACTAATGTTATTTAAATTTTCTTTGTTATGTAGTTAAATAAATTGAAATAATGAATTAAATATACAGGGTGATTATAAAGTCACTATACATTTTGGTGAAATCATTAACGAATTTCATTTTTACAATACTGCATTATAAAAACGACGACTAGTTTCGGCTTTATTACCTGCCTTTCTCAAGTCTGCATAAGAGAGGGGTTACAATGCTTTATATACACAATCTCTGGTACACGATTGGCTTGTAAAATACAACATAAAAGGGGGGGACAAATTATGTGATTGGTTGAACAATACAAAGAAACAAATTAAATGGCTAAATATTTGTGATTGGTCGAACTTTACAAGATATTCAAAGAATCATAACATACTGAAGGGCATTTTCGTGATTGGTGGAACATTACAGATTGCGATTGGATAAATTACAAAAACTCTTTCAGCTGGCGTAAGAGATGATAGCTGTCGAAATATTGTTGGGAATTTAAAAGTGCCTTCTTATTTTCTGGTTTGTTTAATGATTTATAAATTTCTATTTCTTCTAGTATGGGGGTATTTTTTGGGTTATTGGAGTATTTCAGGATCTCAGTGACTTCATCGATTGTCCTGGTCGGGTGTTTCTCTTTCGTCAGGTGTTCAGCATAATTTGATTTCTTGTCATCTTTTACGTATGATTGGATGTGTTCTTCAAACCTTGTTCTAAACGAGTCGTTCGTCATTCCTACGTAAAACTTTTCACATGAAATACAATTTAGGCGGTATACGCCACTTGCGTCGAAATTAAAGGAAGGAGAAGGGGGGAGAGGTTCATTCTGATAAGTTGACGGGTGCTTGAGACGGTGCGGAACGATATATTCAGTCCTAGTTTTGAAAATATTTTGGCCAATGGGTAAATGGACTCGCCCGTAAACGAAAAAGAGACCCACTTCTTACTGGTATTTTGGGGCTTTTGTCCGCTGAATTTCAGTTGGCGAATCCTGTCTTTGAGGAGACCGGTTACAAGATTAGGAGGGTAGCCGTTACAGAGGGCTAAGGAACGGATAGTCTTAACTTCATTTTCTTTTTCGGTCTTGTTAAGGGGCATAGTTAAACTCTGTCAATCATGTATCGGAATGCGGCTAATTTGTGGGATCTAGGATGTGCAGAGGAAGCATGAATAAGATTGGAGGATGTGGTTGGTTTGCGATAAATGCTGAAGGCAAACCGTTTAGTTAGAGGGTCCTTTGATATACGGAGATCGAAGAACCTGGATGGAACAATTGGATTCTGTCTCTAGGGGAAACGAACAGAAGGGTCGACGTTATTAAACTTGCTTAGAAGGGCATCAGGCGTCGTGTATCGGTCATCATAAACAATCAGTATATCGTCTACATACCATTGATAACTGATGATGATTTTATTGTCGAGGGTAGGCTGGACGTGCTTTGCTTCGAAATCCTGCAAGTAAACTTCGGAGAGGAAAGAGCTCAAGGAAAAACCCATGCCCAGGCCGGCGGTTTGTAAATACAGAGACTCATTGAAAGCAAAATTATTCTGTTGGAGTATAACATCTAAGATCGCAAGGATGTCTATAGCGTCTTGTTTAGGCATGGGTGAGGCATACAACAAACGTTCAAGAATTTCGAGGGTCACTAGGACAGGGACGTTTGTATATAAATTAACAATGTCTAGAGATAGGGTGTAGACATGTTCATGAACTTCAATTCCCTGAAGGCGTTTTGTTAGCTCAAGACTGTTTCGAATGTTGTGGGTATTGGGCAAAATATTGAGGGAGAATAAATATTTCGATAGAATTTTAGCAATCTTGTGGGCTGGGGCAGGGGTGTAGTTGACCACAGGGCGGATTGGATGGTTGGGTTTGTGAATCTTCACGAAAGCGTTGAGGGTAGGAGAGGATGGGTTCATAGGAATGTTCTTCCGAAGGTATTTGAACTTATGGGATTTATTCACGACTTTAACTATAGCTGTATGGAAAGACTTAGTCGGGTCGGACTGTAGGGATTGGAAGTTGTTCTGGTTAATGAAGTCCTCAACTTTCCTTATATAGTCATCTTTATGGATGATAATCGATGCGTTGCCCTTATCAGCTTTGACTATTAGTGCATTGTTTGTGTTGAGTTTATCTAAAATATTCTTCTTGGTGGAATAATCTATGGATCGGGGAATTTGGCGGGACGTCTCAATAACGCGAGAGAGCGCGTTACCTGCTATGATCCTAGTGGGGACGCGGTCGGCTTTTGGAAGAATACGGATGGCTCGTTCGATGTCGCATATAAGGTCAGAAATAAGATGTTTGTTGAAGGTGGGACGGGTGCAATGTTTAAGGCCTTTATCTAGGAGGGCTTGTTCATGGTCGTCAAATATGATATTGGTGAGGTTAACCGTGTTGGGGTGGAATTGGAAAGGTTGAGATGGGGTATGGATGGGGGGAGGGGGTGGACGTATAGCGGTAAGTTTCAAACACAAGCTGGCATACTTACATTCTTTGAAGTTTGTGAGTCTTTCTTCGTCTCTTCTGACGAGGTCGATTATGGCGTCTGCTCCGATGAAGTTGGCGAGTTCGAAGTGGCAGTACAGGACTTCTCTGTTGAGTCTTTTCTTCTTTTCGTAAAGGGCAGAGGTGGCTTTGGTAATCCATACTCTTATAGCTGCGGTTCTTGCTGCTTGCGCTATCGGGGACTTATTTCTTATGATTACCCGGGCGTACTTGGGCTGGAGATTTTCTTTTAAACACGTCTTGTTGAACCAGATATTGAGCAATGTAGCATGTAGCTTCCTCTTCTTATGGAACATCTTATAGATGAGGGATGAAATATCTTGTAGTGGAATGGTCATAGTATTGTACTTCTTAACGAAAAAAATCGTGTACCAGAGATTGTGTATATAAAGCATTGTAACCCCTCTCTTATGCAGACTTGAGAAAGGCAGGTAATAAAGCCAAAACTAGTTGTCGTTTTTATAATGCAGTATTGTAAAGCCTCTATTTTTTTCGTTAAGAAGTACAATACTATGACCATTCCACTACAAGAATTTCATTTATTTGCACATCCAAACACATCCAAAGTAAATGTGTGGCTGGGGGTAACACAGTCAAAGTCTATGGGGACTATCAATGGTACCGTGTATCTCGACATGTTGGAGCAATTCCTGGAGACACAGTTGGAGATGATGGGATTTAGGATACCGTTGTGTTCCAACAGGATGGGGCACCACTCCATTTTGCCAATAGCGATCGGGACTACCTGAATGCGCATTCCCAGGCAGATGGATTGGTCGGGGCTCGCCAAGATTGTGGGCTCCACGGTCCCTAGATTTGACCCCCATGAATTTCTTGGCGTGGGGTTTTATCAAGTCCAAAGTGTACCAGGTCAAGATTACGCACAATTGCACAGCTGAAACAATGGATTACAGCCGCGGTGGATGACATTACACCGGCTATGTTGCACAATGTTCTGGGAGCTGTGCCGGGATGTGCAAGGGGGACACACTGAAATGTACTAAGAATGTGTCCTGGTATGATATCTGGTTGATGCATGCTATAATTGCTGCAATAAATGGATTTTTCACCAAAATGTATAGTGACTTTATAATCGCCCTGTATTTAAAAAATAAATTGAGTAAAGAATATCATAGTACTGTCATAATAAATGTATGAACACTTTAAAAAGAAATGAACACAGCATGGTAAGACTCTGAAAAAACTGACTTTTTGGATAGAGGCTATCCTTTGTCAAAATTAAAGTGATACTAGAGGCTTAGAAGATACACTATATGATCAAAAATATCCGGACACCCCTCACAGATCATCGATTGGCCCAATGTCACATGATAATGACTTGCACATCATTTAAATAGCTTCCCACACCTTCAGACACAACTCTGCTTGGACATTGGCAAGAATGGGTCGTTCGGCAGAGCTCAGTGAGTTCCAACGTGGAACCATCGTTGGATGTCACCTATGCGGCAATTCCGTGCGTGACATTTCCAGCCTTCTTCAGATACCCAAGTCAACAGTAGGCGATGTCATTATGAAATGGAAGACCCGGGGATCAACAACAGTTCAACAACGAACTGGTAGACCCAAGAAACTAACGGACAGACACTGTCGAGTGCTTCGTCGTGTCACCCGCAGCAACCGGAAGTCCTCGGCGGAAAAAATTGCCACAGAGTTTCGAAACGCCTCTGCAAATGATGCCAGTACCATGACAATTCGTCGGGAACTGCACACGATGGGATTCCATGGCCGTGCTGCTGCCCACAAGCCCCACATCAGCAGGGTCAATGCCAAGCGACGTCTGGAGTGGTGCAAAGCCCACAGAAACTGGACAATGGACCAATGGAAACGTGTAATGTGGACAGACGAATCTCGCTACACACTCTGGCAATCCGATGGACGAGTTTGGGTTTGGCGCATACCTGGAGAACGCTTCTTACCTGAGTGCACAGAGCCCACAGTCAAGTTCGGAGGAGGAGGAGTCATGGTGTGGGGCTCATTTTCATGGTACAGACTGGGCCAGCTCGTTCCTGTGCAAGGAATCATGAACTCCGACCGTTATCTGAATGTTTTGGACAACTGTGCACTTCCAACGTTGTGGCAATTTTTCGGAAACGGGCCATTTCTCTACCAACACGACAATGCTCCGTGCCACAAAGCGAGGCGTGTACAGCAGTGGTTTGCGGACTCAGGGGTCGAAGAAATGGGTTGGCCGGCACAAAGTCCCGACCTCAATCCTATAGAGAGTCTGTGGGATGAATTGGAAAGACGCTTGCGGGCCAGATCACATCGGCCAACTTCTGTACCTGAACTGATTCTCGCTCTTCGGGAGGAATGGAGGAACATTCCGGAAAGTATCTACCAACATTTGGTGGAAAGTCTTCCCCGAAGGGTGGAAGCTGTGATTCGGGCAAAGGGATGTGCAACGCCCTATTGATTTCCATGAAATCGTGGCTAGAGCGCAAACGTGCATGTGTCCGGATATTTGTGATCATATAGTGTATCTTATATACAGAAAAAGTAGAAGGGTGTGGGGGGTGTGTAGGGAGGGAAAGCCAGAGACACCAAAAGACACTGTAGAAAGCCCTGTGATAAATTAGGGAATAATTGGAGGGAGAGGGGAATGGGGGAAAGGTAATGAAAGAATGGTAAGTACTTGATATTTCCCATGGGATTTTTTTTTAATTATTTAAGTTTCACATTAATTAAATAAACCTTATACCCTTTCATGTTAAAGTTAAACAACTTACACTTCTCCCAGCGTAACTTCAGCTCGGACCTTGACCGGCTATGCTTTCGCATAATCATTTCCAGAACTTTTCTCCACTGACAACGACAGCTCCAACATAGCTACTTGTACATCGAAGACAGACTGGAGCCTATAATGATTCATAACGCTACCTGGTGCCAAGGGATGACCTTACCCTGGGAGGACTTGCGCATGGTAACAGTAGTGAGAGCTGAACACTAAGAAAGAAGAAGGCAAAATTATCGGAGGGAAAGCCGAAGATACTGAAAGAAACTGTAGAAAGGCCTGTGATAAATTAGGAAATTTATCATTTTGGCATCAGATTCACATCCACCTTCTGCATTTCTAAGTGAAATACACGATTTCAACAAAGTACTCATTTATCCTAGTAATGTATTATTTTTTCCAAGCAAT
The DNA here is from genome assembly GCA_023313115.1 of Rhysida immarginata. Lineage (NCBI taxonomy): Eukaryota > Metazoa > Arthropoda > Chilopoda > Scolopendromorpha > Scolopendridae > Rhysida > Rhysida immarginata. The sequence goes on from JAHWFO010037430.1 coordinate 3,918,447, forward strand.
TTCGTAGGTTGAAAATTATTTTAGAAAAAATCTGAAAACAGTACTGAGACTGAACAAATACCGCATTTTTCGAATATTGGCCGCATTCACGTTAGGCCGCAGCCGCAAATTTGACGGTGGAACGAAAAAATAACCCTTTAAAGGCCGCAATTCACTTGAGGCTGCAAACTTCTAGGGTCTACAAAAAGATCGAACTACTTCGTTTTAGCATCCCACAGTATCTTAAATAGTAATTTAAACACCAGTTACATTATTTATATAACCTTCTAAATTATTTTAATATATTTAATGAAACTTTTATAAATTTATTAATGAAATGTGTAAATAATTATAGTAATTTCATTTTAATGAACGAATGTACCATAATTTACGGTAATAACGCCACGGCTTATCTACCGTTTTTTGCCCTCTAACAGTATGACAACAACGATTTCAGAAAACTTATACTGCTTCGATGTGTTGCAGTTGCATTCCGTCCTGATGAAAATCAAACGAAATTAGCGTATAATATACATTACAGTACCTTAATTTTCCTGTATATACAGTGTACAGTTCATTATTTATTACATTTATTCACTTTTCATTTGAACTTCCCGTCGCCACTTTATCACATCGAAACAAAGTTGCCCTTCATGAATTAAGAACTTACATTTGTATTCTTTTTGGTGCCGGAAATTCAAATGAAAAGTTGTATAATGAACTTCAAACTAAATTAGCGTATAATATACATCACAGAACTTTAATTACCCTGTATTTACAATGTATAGTTCAATATACATTACATTAATTCACTTTTCATTTGGATTTCCCGTCGCCAATAAAATACGAATGTAACTTCTCAAATATGAAGGCCAACAACATTGTTTCGATATGGTAAAGTGGCATTCTGAGCTAAAACTCCAACTCCCATCAGAGAAAATTCTTCTCCTGGATTGTTTACATCCATAATGTTTATTCTTTTTTATTATATGCAGTGTTCGATGTAAGAAAACATTTATTTAAAAACAACATACAAAATTAATTCAATATCCAAAGAGTGAATTTGTTCATCCATAAGTTTGACAGGGTTTTGTCCCGATGAAATTACAGTGTAATATACATCAATTATTTTGCATATACAGTATCAATTCCTTATACAATAACTTAATTCACTTTTTATTATAATTTCTCGTCGCCAACATCTAATACAAAATAACTCCTCCCAGAGATCGCTACTTTAAATAGAGACCAAATTGATGGTCACTGTTTCCAAACTGCTTCGAACTACTGTCCTGATGAAATTCACAACGAAATTACCGTGTGTTATAGTGTGACATATCTGATATGCCATACGAATACAAATGCAAATTGCTCATTTGAATTCGTTGTAATCCAATTTGGGAGGTCTTTATGATCTGAAACTAGTCATTCTATTCTCTTTATTTATTATCTCATATTCAATTCAGTTATGCTTTTATCTCATGTTTACATTTTAAAATAGAATTAGTCTTAAAGGTTTTTAGGACTATCTCTCATTGCTCTGACCCGCCAAGCTTCAAAGCATCAGTAGGACCATGTGCAAAAGGTGGCAATGAAAATTAAGAAAGCGAGTTGCTAGGCAACAACAAAAAAAATATTAAATGTTGTTTACCGCGATAAGTAGAAACGAAAGTTTCTCCCGAACGAATTTTTCTTACCCTTGTGCGATGAAGAGGCGATGAAGAGCAATGATTGGTCGGTTTTAAGCTTTCCCGCGCGGCGAGCGTTGTTTATAAAAGGGGAACATGGGAAATCTCTCTCTCTCTGTTCGGCTCTTATCTCTCTCACACATGTTCACTCCTTCATAGGAGGTCTTCACGACTGAGTTCTCTCACCATGATTCACATGTCAAGTGTACTCTTTAATTAGTGACTTTCAACATAAAGTCACTTATTAGTCTTCTAAGTGACAACTAACTCAATTATCCATAATGAGCAGTCATAATTATTTGACAATTCGACATGAACGATTCATATAAGACTTCTTATGTGAGTGACAGTCGTTGTTGAATGGCGAAATCGAAACTAAAGCACTGGAGCTTTAGCGACACTGGAATTCAAGCGAGGCAGATCAACCAGGTTTAAGAAGGCATTGAACACATGCAACTAAAGGCAGACCAACCAGGTGACATTCATCCACGACAAGGTGCAAGGATCAACCAGGTTTCTTGTGAGTAAGGGCGCCAAGTGCGAGCTGCTGGATCCCCGAGGTAGCGGCGGTTGGAGCCGTGGGGTGGAGATGCAGCGGTGGCTTACGTCTTCGATAAATGAAGTGGATCGGATCAAGATCTCATCGACTGACTAACATAACGTGGTGACGGGGGGAGTTAAGCAACGACTCATCAAAAAGGGCCCCAACGAGCAAGACATTCTTTGAACAAGTTCACCATGTGCTTCAATCTTTTGTCTGTGTGTTTATCAACAGACAATTACAGATAAGTGATACACAAGCATATATCTAATTAGTGTTAAGAATGAGCTCATTTCAGTTACGTAAGAGAGAGAACTTAGATTAAAAATGAATCACTATAATTGCGCATCTAATTAAGAACTTTGGGAAAGCTTTAAATGAGTTTTATTATATATTATAAAGTTCAGTTTATGGAAAGAACTTTTACATTTTGCCATTTGCTTATATCTAACTAACACACAAAACTTACTGATTTAAATTTTGAATTAATAAAACATCCAGATTAAAAAGTATCTTAATGGTTATCACTGTTTCTTGAATAATTTATTCTAGTTATAAAATGGGAAAATCATCACTGGTTCTAGTGACTGATCATAAAGGAAATGTAGTATTTCAAGGGTTATTGAAATAATTGTTAAGGAAGGTTAAAGGAAATTATTGCGGGCAGAACACATAAAAAAATAAATAAGACTGAATAAGGGAATTAAACAGGTGGGTCTCTTACCTGAGTTTGGGCTTTTAGGCAATTGTACCTCAGGGAGGGGAGTTGAACCTTGAATTTATATTCATTGTCTATATTACTGAGTGGACTCCTATTGAATTTCTTTTCATATGGTAAGTTATAGTATGTAATGTACATAATATTATTATGGGTATGAGCACCTTCACTATTTAGTTTGGTTTTGATTGGCCTACTGGGGTCGGAGTTTCGGGGGCGGAAGTTAGAGGGGACCAAAAGGTCTATGCGTACTTATGCATATAAAGGAGTGAAATTCGGAATGCAGATTCCTCTAAGCAAGATCAACATTATTGTGAAGTTTGGGCCAAATGGTCCCAATAGGGTCGGAGTTGTGGGGGTGGCATTCACTTGGTCTTTAGAACTATGGCAGCATATGGAGTGTGATATATCATTCGATAGGAAATGATGAGAAACGAAAGAAGATAGAGCTCTCTTTCATCTTCTAAATAATACGTTCGAGAAAATCAATTTTTCGATTAAAAAAATAGGGTGGGGTGCGAATTAAAAAGTGCAGATAAAAGGGTAAAAATAGATGACCTCAGCGCTTCCGCTACTTTCCTATACCTTTCTCGGGAGGATTAATTTCTTGTTAGTGAATGTCTTTGCTATGGGTGGATGGTCTTAATCAAGATTGTTGATATTGAAACCTAAATGAGACAACACCAGGGGTCGGAGCAATATAAAATATTTTTCAGGACCAGAGAAAAATAAAATTTCAGGACATATAAAATAAATTTCAGGACAATTTTAATTCGCAATAAAGCAAAGCTTTTATAATGAAGAATTTGGAGCAAAGAATCTTAAATGTATGGATTACAGCTAGTGCATTTGAAACTTTAACTTGTATGATTTAATCAGTGATTGATTTTCTGTTTGTGTTATTGCAAGAATTAATTGTTTTAATATATATGAAAAAATTTTACTTTAATTTCGTAATATACGTTAAATAACATCGAAGTTACAATTTAAATGTATATCAACAATTCACAAAGACATTCAACAAGTTATTTCTATAACTTATTATTTAGAAATTTTCTTTTGTAATTTTCAAAGTTTATTCCGTAAATCATTTAATTTTACTGTTGCTTTATTTACTGTTAATGTGGCAAAGAGAAGGGTAGGGAAGGGGGGATGTAAAAAGAGCAAGGGTGGCAGGAGAGCATCAGAGGGACTTAGATTCCTGGTCAGCAACAATCAAATAGATGTTTACAAAGAGAATCAAGATATCATTAACAAGATTATTGTGCTTGGTGGATTGACTGCAAATTCAATTTCGCTTAACACTGATGAATGCAGAAAGCTTGCCAATCACCTAGATGCTGCTATTACAATTCTGAACAAAATAATTTTTTTTTTAGAAAAGAAAAATATTAACATATGCCAAAAAATCTCTCCCCTGAAAAATCTTTTCCACCAAGAGAAAGATAATCCTCAGGGAAGTAGACTTAAACAGACCTACTATTAATGAGATAAATCAAATCACAGCATCTCTTAAGAATCCAGCACAAGCTATACTTGCTGTTCATACAGAGTTTGATCATACTTATACTTCAACAAAATCTTCATAAAAATAATTCCCAAATTTTTCCCCCTATTACACAAAGTATAACATTCCAAAATCGTATTCTTCAATTTAATTATATTATCATTAGGCTTGCATGTACATTTTTACAACTGACAAAAAAAATAAAATATATCTTGGGCTAAAAATGTCTTTGTAAGCATTTGATAAATAAAATGTGTTTAATTTTTTTATATTTAAAATATAGTTTTATTTTTGACCCAAATGTCAATCATTTCAAATATGAATGTGAACTGCCCGATTAAAAATGAAAAACTTACTGCTAATTTATATTAAAATGATGCATTTAAAAAAAAAGTTGGTCTGTACTTTTTCATATACATGAATTATATTGTTTTATATAAATTCAGCATGAAGACAAATGAATAAATTCCTTAGTTTATTTTTTAATTGGTTTCTGTGTTGGGTTCCAAATAATATCCACCCAACGTTTTTTTTTTCACAATGATAAATTGAACGTTTTGAGAAATTCAACAAAATCTCAAGTTTAGAAACACAGGAGTGGAGGGGAGGGGGAGCAAAGAGAGCGAGGGTGGTAGGAGTAAAGAGGGAAGAAAAGTGGAGGGGGAGGAAGGGGGGCAATTAGCGCCATACGCAGAGGAGAGGGAGATCTCTTGCATGCGCAGAAGAGATGCGCACTGAATGATGATACTAGTGGCAAATGATTCCTTGGATGTGATGAATGTGACTTAGGATCTCGTGATGAACGAGATATCGGGTTAAATCATTTCAAGATGGCTTCCACATTGGTTAACGAATGATTCTTTTCATACTTCGATTATAAGTTGTTGTTAAATTGTTGTGAAAATCTTAAATAAAGAAGTTGAAAGTACAAATAGTTAATTTTTTTTAAATATCAGGACACTAAGGGTAAATTAAGGACATTTCAGGACATTAATGTAAAAATCAGGAACTTCAGGAAATTCAGGACAAGTCCGAGCCCTGGACAACACATTGTTGCGTAGCAAACAACATTACCACACTGGTGCCATTGACCAGTTGCTTTTGTGCTACAGAGAGCAAAATTATCTCATACTTTTCTCAACACATAAGCGTTCTTGGGTCATTCTATTCAACTGTTTCTGATTAAAGGCAACAGTGGGTATTTCTTTGAAATTTTGTCCTAAAAAACTGTGTCATATCAGACTGTTAATGCTTAATAATCTACTCTGATACTGCAGAGTGCATTCTTTGATATTTGCTCTTATACATTTGTATTCCTGGGGTTTATTAATTCAGCTGTTTCCCTTTGGTAGAAACAGTTGGTATTTCTTTTGACTACGCAATCTGTGCACAGTGATTACCAACTCCAGTCATCTCGTACCATTGAAATACACTACTATTGATCATAGGCTAAGAGAGTGAATAACAAACATGGCTCCAACAATAAATGTTGCAGAGTTGTCATCACATGAGGAAGGAGAACGAAACAATTATCCCTATTCAGAATTGATTCCGGAATTTACGGGGGATCCAAACGGCATCCACATTGATGCATCCACAAATAGCTGAACAGTTGCAATCTCTGACCAGGTGGCCAGATGAACTTTCCTGTAATATCATCTGCTCTAAACTGGTGGGCACAGCTGCACGAACAGCAAATCAAATGGAATTATATTCCATCAAGTGCTTTGCTACACTTGTTGCAAGATTAAAACAAATCTCCACAGATGGTCCTCAACTTAATGATTGCTTGGACCAATTCTTTAATGCTAAACAGCATGAATATGAATCAGTAAGGGATTTTGGAAACCGTCTATTAATGCTCTATGAACGAGCAGGGGATCATATTCATATCCGACACAGGGACAAAAGCAATTTACTTCTGGAACGACTCCAATACTGTCTGCTTCCACACCTCCAACTTCCTGTGCTGTACTTACAGTGCAAAACGCATGAGGAAGCGATCGAGAAATTAGTGCTCATTGAACAAATGCCAAATTCGGCTCATGAGCATGAGAAAATAACCCGACAACTCCAAAATCGGATTACACACCTTGAGAAACAACTCAATACCACACGACGAGTATGTACTAAAACACCAAGGCATATTGAAGCCCTTCAAGCAGATATAAATCAAGCTCAGGAGGGCCTGGTGGATGGTTCTACCATACGGGATGTTATTAATAGATACTCTCATTGCTTTGCTGATGAGGCAGCTGAGCTCACAGGGGTCACTGGATCTGTGGCGAAGTACAAAATTGACGAGACCACTCCCAAATTCACCAGACAATACCCTATTCCCCATGTGTATATGGATAAATATCATGCATTAATACAACAATACATCCAAGCTGGAATCATAGAGCATTCCCGCAGTCGATGGAATTCCCCGGTCCATTTGGTCAGAAAGACGGATGGCTCAATAAGATTCACTTTGGATCTCCGTAACATAAATGAAGTAACCGAACAATTAGATTATCCCACGCCACTTATCAATGACATATTACATAGCCTAAATGGAAGCACCATATTTACAGTATTGGATCTTAACTCTGGATACTTCCAGATTCCTTTAGATCCTGCAATAAGGAAATGCTATGCATTTCAGACCCCTTGGGGAAAGTTTCAACTTACTAGGATGCCCCAAGGGGGGCATAACTCGGCACAAATATTCCAGGAATTTATGACTTCAATCCTACAACAAAAAGTAGGTTGTGGAATTTTTGTTTTTCAGGACGATGTCCTCATATACTCGCGGGACATGCAGGAGCATTGCGAAACATTGCAATGGGCGCTGGCACGCATGAATGACCATAATGTTAAATTAAGACGAAACAAATGTCAATTCGGGTGCCAGGAGGTTCGATATCTGGGTCATATAATCTCTCTGGAGGGCATCACCCCAGATGCTGGGAACGTGGAAGCAATACAACAAATGAAAGCCCTATCCACGGTGAAACAGATTCGCAGCTTTGTGGGTGCCACCAAATTTTATCGCCAATTTATTCCTAACTTCTCGGGCATCCTCACTCCTCTTACGGTGCTCACAAAGAAACACACAAAAGTAGTCTGGACAGAGGAATGCCAATCGGCATTCACACAGGTTAAACAAATTCTAACTTCACCACCGGTCTTAGCTTCACCAGATTATAATGAAAAATTCTACATTCATACTGATGCCTCCAACTATGCTATTGGAGCGGTACTACAGCAAATGGGACCGCAGGGCCTTCGCCCTATTGCATACTACAGTGCTAAATTACGCGGGTCGCAACTGAACTAGAGCACCGTAGAAAAAGAAACCTTGGCAATTGTATTAACTCTCCGCCACTTTCGAAATATTGTATTAGGATACCCAATATGCATTTTATCAGACCACAAAACCACTGACTTTCCTACGTTCCATGAAGGGCACTAATCAGCGACTATTGCGCTGGGCTTTGGAACTAGAAGAATTCCAACTGAAAGTAGCACACATTCCAGGTTAACAGAACAAGGTGGCGGACTTGCTGTCCAGGCCTATTGAGACAAATACTGTAGTTGTTTCATCCTTCAACAATGATGAATGGATGTCACGGCTCCGAGAGGCTCAGGATACTGAACCTTGGATCTTACAAATTAAAAATAAACTGAGCACGAAGAATGGCATCAACACCACTGCACCTCCAATTGATTATGAAATTTGAGATGGTCTTGTCTGTCATCTGCGATAGCTGAAGAGAGGTCGAACCCAATCACGCATATGTGTTGGATCTAACATGAAACTACCCATTCTACACGCAAACCATGACAACCCACTAATTGGTCACCGGGGCATCTCAAAAACCATTTCCCGCATACAGCAGAGGTACTACTGGCCCAAATTGGATGAGGAGGCTGGGAGGAATGTGCGAAACTGCGTCACTTGCCAGCAATCCAAATTTAAGAAAGGCAAAGCACTTTTCCAGGAAGGAGTACATGCCTCAAAACCATTTGAAAAGGTTGCGATGGACATAATTGGTCCAATCGAGAAATCGGCCAAGGGACACAGGTACATCTTGGTCATGGTGGATATCTTCACACTATTTCCGGAGGCTGTCCCTTTGAGAGAGCAAACGGCGAAGGCAGTCGCAAAGGCATTTTTCTCAAACATTATATGTCGATATGGCATTCCAGTAGAAATCATATCGGATCGAGGAGCCAACTGCATGTCTGATGTCATGAAACACATATGTACTGATCTCCAAATACAGCATAAAAACCCACCACTTCATATAGGCTAGCCTCTAACGGCCTCTGCGAGCGCGCTAATCAAACAATTATTGAAACTCTCCGTACCATATGCCAAAATCATCCGTCAAATTGGGATGAACTATTACCATGTGCTCTTTTCTCAGTCAGAAACACGATTAACGACAATATAGGTGATTCACCATCGTTTTTAGTCTATGGTTTCGATCCAGATTCTTGGTCCGCAAATGGCACCCAATCTTATGATAACGCAACCAAATATCGCTCGGAGCTCGTTGAACGTCTCCAAACCATACGACAAGAGGCACAACAGATAAGCAAAGACAAAACTGGACGAAAGCGATACAAACGCAACCAAGGCCGACAAGCTACAATTGACTTCTGCCCTGGACAGCTGGTCTGGCTGCTCCACAAGGGTGGCAGAAAACGAAAACTCATGTACCGATATCTGGGCCCGTTCCGAATCCTCTGACGACTAAACCCGGTTAATTATGAACTTTGTCCAATTGCAGGGAAGCAGGTCCAAACAGTACACATAGATAGACTTAAGCTTTGCACTAATTACTCCACCCGACCGCTAAAAAAGAAAACAGTCTCTGACAATATAGACAATCATCACTACAATGATGACCCGGACGATACGGATAACGAATCTGAGTGTGGCCATGTTCCTCAGAATCTTGCGATGAATGAGACCACTCTCAATACTCTTTACGTGACAGGCCACGAATTAATTACCGAGATCTTCATCTCGGACGGTAACCAGTCTATAACCAGGTACATTTAATGAGTTCGCTGAACTGATTTAAGCGACTCATTAGAGTGGTGGGGGGGGGGGGGCTGTGTGACATATCTGATATGCCACACAAACACAAATGCAAATTGCTCATTTGAATTCGTTGTAATCCAATTTGGGAGGACAAGAATCGGAGTATTCCCAAACGCATCTTTATGATCTGAAACTAGTCATTCTATTCTCTTTATTTATTATCTCATATTCAATCCAGTTATGCTTTTATCTCGTGTTTACATTTTAAAATAGAATTAGTCTTAAGGTTTTTTAGACCTATCTCTCATTGCTCTGACCAGCCAAGCTTCAAAGCGTCAGTAGGACCGTGTGCAAAAGATGGCAACGAAAATTAAGAAAGCGAGTTGCTAGGCAACAACAAAAAAAAATATAAAATAAGGTTTACCATGATAAGTAGAAACGAAAGTTTCTCTCGAGCGAATTTTTCTTACCCTTGTGCGATGAAGAGCAATGATTGGTCGGTTTTAAGCTTTCCCGTCCAGCGAGCGTTGTTTATAAAAGGGGAACATGGGAAATCTCTCTCTCTCTGTTCGGCTCTTATCTCTCTCGCACGTGTTCACTCCTTCATAGGAGGTCTTCACGACTGAGTTCTCTCACCATGATTCACATGTCAAGTTACTCTTTAATTAGTGACTTTCAGCATAAAGTCACTTATTAGTCTTCTAAGTGACAACTAACTCAATTATCCATAATGAGCAGTCATAATTATTTGACAATTCGACACGAACGATTCATATAAGACTTCTTATGTGAGTGACAGTCGTTGTTGAATGGCGAAATCGAAACTAAAGCACTGGAGCTTTAGCAACACTGGAAATCACGCGAGGCAGATGAACCAGGTTTAAGAAGGCATTGAACACATGCAACTAAAGGCAGACCAACCAGGTGACATTCATCCACGACAAGGTGCAAGGATCAACCAGGTTTCTTGTGAGTAAGGACGCCGAGTGCGAGCTGCTGGATCCATGGGAGATGCAGCGGTGGAGCCGTGGGTTGGAGATGCAGCGGTGGCATACGTCTTCGATTAATGAAGCGGATCGGATCAAGATCTCATCGACTGACTAACATAACATATATCTTGTGATATTACGGGGAAATGCTGTGTTCTTCCCTTTTATTTATCAGTTCTCTATCCCTTATGATAATAATACCCACTTACCGGAACCTCATTCAATATATAACTGTTACCTGGCCTTCCCTCCCTTGTGATCGTATAGTGAATTATTATAGCTGAAGCCTTTTAACCTTCTAATATCCTGAAATTCCCCTTTTTAATCCCCAAAATATGACACAATACCCAACAGGAGTAAAATAAATACTAATAAATAAGTATTAGCTTGCTAATCAAATGAATGGAATACTACAGGTTACGCAAAACAACAGGAAAATTGTTTATTCTAATACTAAATTCAGTGGTCAAATTCGTTAAGTAATAACCTCTTAACTGTAATTTAATATGTTGTACACTATAATCTATAAAGTATTATCAATGCAAATCTAAATTGACTATCATACACTCGTTGGTCAGAAATTCCTAAAATCGAACAATTCTTAATGACATGAATTTGGAATAAAACAACTAAAATTTAGAATGTAACATTACAATTGACATATAGTAGTAAATATAACCATGAATGACATAATTAATAATTGAGAACAGAAAACTTATTATTCCACTGATATTAGTTAATCTATATCTTCTAGTTTAAAAAATCAATAATTATATAACCCTCCTTTTTTACAAAATTTGACCTATGTTGTGAACACGTGGTTTCCCCCTTTTTCCTTATATACCTTAATTTCCCCAAAAATAATACTAATAATTGATCAGTTGCAATTTTAACCTCTAACGATATCTTAGAAAATAGACAATCAAATCGAAAGAAAAAAAAAATTTAACACATGACTGGTCAAGAGTTTTGTTGTTAATTACAGTTCACAGTTCTCTTTGATATGCTGGGGATACCGTGGTTGTCAATGAAATTGTGAAAGTACTTATCTGTCTGTTGTTCACGTCGATCTTACGATGTATGCTTCCTGTTGATTCCTGAAGGGGCCCAGACCTGATGTAGCCGCCGTTTCCGGGATATGCGTTCCCCGCCTTGCCATAGATGCACCTTTAGTGACCACCTTGCCGCTGACGTGCGTTTCCAGCTTAGGACTAAGCCAACCTGCTAACCGCCACAGGTTGCTGTACCGTCCTAACCCACTGAACAACGCAGACCTTGCTGTCACTTGGTTTTCGGCTCACTTACATCCACTTGTGATAGGCATTCCTATGCCCGCCGTCGAGCACTGGTCGTCGGAGACGCATTCGTTTTTCACCGTTATGGCTATGGCCTGGATATGTGCCACTCCGTGATCATAACAAAACTTTTAACACTATCAGGAGATAACTATCGTTGAACTTGCTCTTCTGCTGGCTGGATGTCTTCTATATCTCTCACTTATATCTTTTTCCACTTTTTTAATCACTATTGCACTGCATTCTGGGGTGTCACTGCTTTTCACTGACCAATCATGTGTTTCGAATCTCCCGCTCCCCTTCTTATCAGTAATGACTCACCCCTCTTCCCTTCTTATCAGAACGGATTAACTTACGGAATTTTCTGGAATTTATTTCTTGAAATAATTAACGAAATTCCCACGTGTTCACAAATAGGCTTATACACAATTTCACTCAAACATAACATGACTTCAATATAATTAAATATGAATTTCCAAATACAGAAAAAACAATTTTCGGGATATCTTGTCTTGCCTGTCGCATTCCTTCCTTTATTTTTAATGTACTAAATTACTCCCCCCTCCCCGTTTCTCTCTCACTTAAATCGGAATCTTAGAAGGTTTTTATTTGTACAAGAGAAATGGCTTGAGAAATGGCTTACATTTCTTAGTGCATGTAGATTTCTAAATAAATTTACATGTCACAGTCTAATTAGTGTTAAGAATGAACTCATTTTAGTTATGTAAGAGAGAGAACTTAGATTAAAAATGAATCACTATAATTGCGCATCTAATTAAGAACTTTGGGAAAGCTTTAAATGAGTTTTATTATATTATAAAGTTCAGTTTATGGAAACTTAGAATTGTTACAAGAACTCTTACATTTTGCCATTTGCTTGTTATCTAACTAACACACTAAACTTAATGATTTAATTTTTGAAATAATAAAACATCCAGATCAAAAAGTATCTTAATGGTTATCACTGTTTCTTGAATAATTTATTCTAGTTATAAAATGGGAAAATCATCACTGGTTCTAGTGACTGATCATAAAGGAAATGTAGTAGGGTAGATGTACCAGTAATTGACAGTTTAAGACATTACTCTGAAACGAAACTGTGTATGTAAATCAAATTTCTTTTTGAAACTTTTCTACTTATACCATTAAATTGTAAAGAGAATGCAGAATGTGCCAATCTCTAAACAGTTGTTATATCTTTAAAATCTATTATTAAATTTTTTCCTAACTAATGCATGAATCACCAGTAGTTGACAGTTAATGCACCAGTAATCGACAGGTAGTTTCACCAGTAATTGACACTATTTTAATTACAAGTTTTTATTAGATATTTTGACAAAAAAATGATAACATTCAAAAGTAGTTGATGAAATCAAGAATGTGTGAAGTATTTAATATTAACGAAAATTGTGCTTTTTAAAACTTAAATTGTTCATATAGATCATTTATCTTAATTATCCCAGGCAATGCCGGGTCTTCTGCTAGTAATAAATAAAATCAGACCACTCCCATGTAGAGTGCAAGGACCATAGAAAATGAAGGTGTTTTCCAGTAGTGCAATATCATCACTTCTTGGCCAACAAATTGTTCATAGAAAAACTTAATTTTTGATGATAGTTCTCCCATTTGCAAAATTCATCCAATTCATCCTATGCTACTCCTTATCATAGTAAACAGAATACCAGTAGTGGTTTTCTACTTGGAAGATAACTTGTCCTGGGCTATCTGTTGATCGTCTCTGTGACAAGATTCAGGACCAACAAAAAGAATCGGCGAATAGGGTCTAGAAGATTTATGTCAAAGTGGGTGATCTAGAAATTGACAGTTAAGTTCCTATAATTGACACAGCTTGGTCAATTAATGGAAATTAAGAAGTTACACTTAAAACCATCATGTTCCCTTTATTATTACCCTATATTCTATATCACATTAGTATATTTTTGTTCGTTTTTTGAAACACAGAAATTATCAATAATTGACAAGTTATGCCAATTACTAGTGACACTACATATCTGGGTTCCAGTAGTTGACGGTGCATTAAAACAGTTAACACATTGGTCATCTGAAATTCTGTTGCTACTAGAAGTATTGTCCACCGATCACACAAAAAGGTTCACTTAAAATTAATAACAAATACTGCATAACATTCATGAAATAAATCCAAGTAATCAAACCCTCGCGTAGTGGTTCATTACAAGGTTTTTTCGACTCGGGAAGGCATTGAACAATCAACATGTGTTTGCGGCCATAATAGGGAGCAAAGTTTCTAGTTTTTTGCTGTTCTGGGAAGCCTGATACATTGTTTAATATGAGGTGGCAACGCCATTCCCTTTACTTGCCGTGTTACTTTATTAAAAGCCTTTAAATCGTTAATTGTCAATTACTGGTACACTGTCAACTACTGGTACATCTACCCTATTTCAAGGGTTATTGGAATAATTGTTGAGGAAGGTTAAAGGAAATTATTGTGGGCACAACGCATAAAAAAATAAATAAGACTGAATTAGGGAATTAAACATGTGGGTCTCTTACCTGAGTTTGGGCTTTTAAGCAATTGTACCTCAGGGAGGGGAGTTGAACCTTGAATTTATATTCATTGTCTATATTACTGAGTGGACTCCTATTGGATTTCTTTTCTATGGTAAGTTATAGTATGTAAGGTACATAATATTAGTGAATGTCTTTGCTATGGGTGGATGGTCTTAATCAAGATTGTTGATACTGAAACCTAAATGAGACAACACATTGTTACATAGCAAACGACATTACCACAATAGCAGTGTTCTCCCCAGAAAATTTTATCAGATGGTTGGAAAGATAAAATAGCCGGGTGGACAAAAATTTAAAACGAATAAAATATTATGCAGTTGTGTGCAGTTTTTCGTGTATTCAGCCGGCGGTCGCCAAAATTAGCCGGGCGGCGCGCCCGTTCAAAAGGGCCTGGGGAGAACCCTGAATAGATTAATTATACAGCATATACAGTGTCCAGTTCATCAATAAATTAATTCACTTTTCATTTGAATATTCAGTCGCCAAAAAAAAAAAAAAAAATACGAATATAACTCTTCCTCAATATGAACAGAATGCCACTTTATCGCATCGAAACAATGTTGTTGGCCTTCATATTTGAAAAGTTACATTCGTATTTTATGGCGATGGGAAATTCAGATGAAGAGTGAAATGTTGTAATATATAATGAACTATACATTGTAAATACAGGGTAAATAAAGTTCTGTGATGTATATTATACGCTAATTTCGTTTGAAGTTCATTATACAACTTTTCATTTGAATTTCCGGCGCCAAAAAAAAAATACGAATGTAATTTCTCAATCCATGAAGGGCAACTTTGTTTCGATGTGATAAAGTGGTGATGGAAAGTTCAAATGAAAAGTGAATAAATGTAATAAATAATGCATTGTACATTGCATATACAGGAAAATTAAGGTACTGCAATGTATATTATGCGCTAATTTCGTTTGATTTTCATCAGGACGGAATGCAACTGCATCACATCAAAGCAGTATCAATTTTCTGAAATCGTTGTTGTCATGATTGTACATCACAGAGCTGCTTGTTAACCATACAAAACTATTGCTGACGATAATGATGAAAATAAAGAAAATGAAGAAGAATGTTTGACTTTTGTTTTTCATTCCGATTTTGAAGGTTTCTCTTAAATTAAGCCAATTCGTTTTACTTGTCTATCATAAAGGGGGAGGGGGGTGCGGCGTAACTACCCTTTTTTTTTTCTAAAATGATAAGTTTTTATCAGTGCGGCTTAACTACCGCTGCGGCGTTAATACCGTAAATTACGGTAACTCTTTATTTCATCGGCGGTGGCCATGGCTCTATTAACGAAATGCTGACCAATAGCGCGATAGAGCATCTATGACATCACAATACCTTGGAGTAAAGCGGGCCAGCTGAAGGAAACGTCGACACTAGCTTTAACAAGTGAATTGCTCTGAAGGCTTAGAATATTAATTTCATTTTAGAAAACGATTTAACAAAGGCTGGTTAATTTAAAGCCATGAACTCAAATCCACCATGTTTTTATCGAATAATTTTTGCTGCTCTGCGATCAATTTACCATTTCGAAAAGCATAAAGTGTAACCGAAGTTTCTTATAAAAAAAAATAGGAAGCAAATATAAAATATGTACTGATCAAATATACAGATTTATATATGTACTGACTATCAACCAAAAATCATTACACTTAAGACGTTATTGATGCTACTCCTCATTTCAGTTGAGGAGGGGGGGGGGGTATTAATATAAAAAAAAAACGAACAACAATTTGACTCTATTTTACTATAAATTTTGTATAAAATATGTACAATTGAAGTACAATTGTCTCGTACGATAAATAGAGTTGAATTTCTTTATTCTATTAATAAAGATTAGCCCACCAAAAAAAAAAACTGCTCCCGATTTCACAGTTGTAGATAGCCAATATTTTTTTTTATAGCGGAATAATGTTTGGTCGATAGCCAATACAATACATCCATATTATACCTTACTTTCTCTTATATTTGCTTCCTATCTTTTTATATGAAAATGCTGTTACACTTTATAGTTTTTGAAAAGGCAAATCGATCGCTGATCTGTAAAAAATTATCTTTGCTTTCATCAATTTCATCAAAAATTATCTGATAAAAACACGGTGGATTTGAGTTCATGGCTTTAAATTATCCAGCCTTTGTTCAATCATTTTCTAACAGTGAAATTAATATTCTAAGCCTTCAGAACAATAATTAACCAGTCGCATATATTTTCATTCATAAATTATTATGAAAATCACTTTTTAAAGCTATTGTCAGCGAGCCCTTCAGCTGGCCCACTCTATTCCAAGGTGTTGTGATGTCATAGAATGCTCTAACACGCTATTGGTGAGTACTTCGTTGATAGAACCATGGCCGCTGTCGAAGAGTTACACTAAATTAAAAACAAGATTACTGTTCATTAATAAGTTTATAGAAGTTCCATTAAGTATAAAAAAATAATTTAGATAGTTATATAAATAATAAAATTACTATCTAAATTACTATGTAATATACCATGGGACGCTAAATCGAAGTAGTTCGATCTTTTTTTTGTTCTATCCAAAATTACCAATAATATTTTCAGGCCGCACTTACTTTTGGCCGCGTTCCTAAAATTTTCAGTTTTTTGGGTTCTAGAGCCGTGGCCTATATTCAAAAAATTACGGTAATTTGATTGATATATCTTTGGAGATATTTGAAAATGTGCCGAGTTTAAAGATATATGTTGTTCTGAAAACCATGCAAAAACATTTATGACCCACTATGTTTTGTACTATATTTTCTGGTAGAGAAACCGAGAGGTGTTTGTAATGCAGTGAAAAGTAAAACAAATAAAAAATTTGCAAAATTGCTCTCTTAATATTTGAACCCCTTCTCTGATTACGGTTGAACTGTTATTTATTAGCCTACCACTCTTTAAGAGTGAAGGCCTATGTGTTCGTTTCAGAAACTCAAATTTTTTTTTTTTTTTTTTTTTTTTTGCTGAAATCGACTCATGATTCGAAAAGATACGTTGAAATTTTGAAAAAAAATAAATTCCATCTGTACATATGTGACCAATTTTGTACAGCTAACTCCTCTGAAACGACAAATAGCAGAACCAAGCAAAAATTACACATACTTGCAGGGTACCCTAAATTGTGCCTTACTATATAAATATATTTTATGTCAATTGGGTAAGCCTTTTTTGAGATATTAATTTTTTTCTAAAAATTAAAAAATGGCTGTAGCATTCAAACCAGCAAACAAACTCAATAAACTCGACATGTACGTACTCCTCTCATTAAGGCGAACTTTTTTTTGTAAACGACTTCTTTGGCTGTGAAGAGCCTTTTTGGAGTTATTAAGTATCCCCAGAACCCCCCCCCCTCTCCTCAATGTTTTTTAAGTAATTCACACTTAGAGGGGTCCTTAAACTATGCATTGACGTATTTTTTATGGAAAGGGACTAAGCCTTTTTAGAGAAATTAATTGTTTTGGTAAAAATGAAGAAATGGCAGAAGCATTCATTTTGTCACCCCAAACACAATGTAAACGACATGAACAGCTTCCTCTTATTGAAAGATACAATTTTCTTTTTTGAATCCGTATCATTATCTCACCTGGTTCTTGGGGCCCTTGTGCAGTATCAGCCCTAGTGTATGTATGATATATGCCTTATCACAAGGCATATCAAATCCACCCTCAAAAATGAGGAAGGCACCTCAACAACAACATCATTATCTCGTGTTAGGCCTGTATGAATGTACCATTCTGCCATACCAATTTATTTTTAAGAGTATAATTCTATTTTAAATTTATTAATAATTGCAGGCAATAAAGTTTAATAAATACACTATTGAAATTTTATTTTTGATGTGACGTCATTCATTTTGGATGTTATCACTTTGTAAATAAGAGTTAACAGGAAAATAAGCTTAACTTTTAACCATGCCAATGGTGTCTATTGAACCACAGACGGTAATCTATTAGAGACCGTGCTTTTGTTTGCGCACAGATGGTGCCATCCTACTGAGTAATCTTTGTTCCATACGTAATCTCTCTGATGCCGCCATTTGTTGAGCTTGAATCACAAGAATACACCAGCAACACTGTGTGTGGGATCCCCTAAACCCCACCAACAGTTTAATGTAACAATATTTTGTAATTATATGTGACTTTTATTTGTCATTTTTCTTCAACAATGTGTCGAAAGTGCCCACTTAGTGAAATTGAGTTGAATTGGATGCTGAATACTTTCTCTGTGGATATGCAAAGGGATGTTTCAGAAGATAATAAAAGCCAGCAGCAATATATTCTGTGAATATGACACAGATTAAAATGCTGAAATCGCCAGCAGTGAGAGCGAAGACGAACATAATATACCAAGTCGCATTTCAGAGTATTATTATTATTGTAAGAATAACTGCTCTAAATGGTCTGCAACTGCAACATCTAATTGAACTCGGAAGCACAACATTGTACAAGGGGAACAGGTGTACAGGGTGCTGCCAAAAACATTCCAGTTGACCAACATGTTCTCGCTTTCTGGGAATTGTTTTTCACTCTAGCCATGTCAGACTCAATTTTGCTGCACACAAATGAAAAAATCAGACTGATGAGAGACAAACGCAAACAACCTCATCCTGTCTACACGAAGGACCTGAACATGAAAGGTCTGAGAGTTGCTATTGGCCTATTGTATTTGTCTGGAGTGTCTAAATCCAGAAATGAATATGTTACAGGACTTTTTGCATTGGATGGTACTGGAAGCAGGCCCGCCGCCAAAAATGTTTGGGCCCCTGACAACTGGGTACGTGTGGGCCCCTCTGGGCTCTGCCTCATGCCTGATGCCTTTTCCCAGGTCCCCACATGCCAAAAACCTTGAAATATGTATACAAAATGACCGAAATATAGCTTATCCGACAGCGACAATGCTGGCTGCATTTATGAATACCAATACCATACTTGGTGAGTTGAACCTTCTCGCAAATAAAAGTTTGACTGCAAGTAGGAAAGCCAGCGAAAGCAGATAGCGGAATTGAAATAGTACATTGATGAGATAGGCCTATGCAACGGGTTACTTGTAACGGTACAATTATATCAATGCAATGATTAGGAGTAACATCTGGGTATATTTTTTTCATACGTACTAGCCTAACGATTAGGGTTATCTACATGGTGTACAATCAGTATGGTAAGGTAAGATTCTATATTTATACACTTAACATACTTACTATATCAGTATGTCTAAAGTAAAATCTAAATAGTTTGTTTCTTGAAGTTGAAGAAGAAATCCTCAGAGCAATACAGACTTCACTAAATATTCCTTCTAACCCGAGTGAATAAATTGAGTTCAAAAGATCAAGTGGATCAGACAACACAGACGCTTCCTTGATGTTGAATGTCGCACCATATACATGCTTCAAGTGAAGCAACTCGTCTTTCAAAAGGCTGGTAAGATCACATGGATATTTAACCAATAAATCAGGACAAGAAGATGAGATTTCTTCAGAAGTCAGACTTCTAAAATTTAGAACTGGATTGAATAGTTTCCAGATCTTGTCCAAAACTTCGAACCGATGGTTCATCTGCGCAATCACAGACTCCAAAATCAAATACAGCACCTCTCTAGTAAACTTAGCTTCTGCTGAATCCTTGACACCCGCGACGCCTTGGGAATCATTGGACGTTTCGGAATCTGAACGGAAACGTCTTGGCCTTTTGCTGCGACGCCACGCCGTCTTCAATTCTGTAGGAATTCCTAATTCTTTGGATACATGCTGTGCTTCAGTGAAAATCATGTGGCAATTAGCTCTCAACTGCTGCAATTCATTTGAGAGATCCTTGATGTTACGTGACGCGATTTCAAGTGAGATTGCCTTTGATTGGAGTATCAGATTTCTTTCATTGATGCACGTCAAAATTTTTAGCCAGAATGCTGCTATCAACACTGCGGTGAAGGAAGAGAAATATGTTTTCAGTCCACGTGCTTCGCTTCTAATTTCATTTGTGTACTTTGTCGTGGACATCACTTTCTCTAGAACAGGAAGAATGCTAGGCAACCTCTGAGCAATTGGACGCATGGCATCAACTCTTGAACTCCAGCGCGTGTCACTCAGATTACAACTACTTGCCATTGAAATGGAATACTCGCCACGAGAATCTGTTTTTACACTTCAAGTAAAATTATTTCCATAATTTTTATTATAACAGAGTCAAATTTTTTTGTTAATCAGAAACCTACTTATAGCCCTTTTTAAACATGTAAAAGAAATTAAAATATTATAAATCGAATTTGCATAATGAGCCTTTTTTTCAAGACAGAAAAATGGAATATTCCTTTCACTGCGACAAAAAAATGGAATATTCCTTTCACCGCGACAAAAAAATGGAATATCCTGTTCTACAAGATATTTAAAGGTCCTGGTTCAGAAAATAACTGTTCATTCTAAATTTTCTCTATGATCTATGTATATGACACCAGTATCCATCAGTTATGGGTGGAAAACGTGATTTGTCCCCATCCAAAAGAAGAAGTATTATTGCACTAAAGAGTCAAGGCTACTCTCAATCGCAGATCGCAGCCAGTTTGCACTGCACGCAATCCACCGTCTCAAAAATCATTAAGAGACATAAGGAAGGTCGTGGAACTATGAATCGAAGATACAAATGTGGGCAACAGCAGAAAACAAGTTCCAGAGACGACAGAAAACTTCAGAAACTCGTTGCACAACAACCATTCAGCACTTCAAAGCAGTACCATTTGCAATGGAAAGAATCCGGAGTTGTTGTGTCTCATCGTTCAACTGTAAGGTGTTTGCATGATTTGGGATTTAAGAACTGTGTGCCCAAAATTAAACCGCTTTTGACATCGAAACAACGTAAAAAAAGATTGGACTGGTGCAAGCAACATGTTGACTGGACAGAGGATGACTGGAGTAGGGTGTATTTCAGTGATGAATCTAAATTCTGTGTGACTTATGGTGATAAAGGATGTAGAATATGGAGGAAAAAAGGTGAAGAATATAAAGACAAAAATTTGAAGAAAAGCTTGAAGTTTCCTGGAAGTGTCATGGTCTGGGGGTGTATCTGTGCAAAAGGAGCTGGTTCTTTAACGTTCATAAAAGGAACAGTAAATGCCAGTGTTTATCAAGACATCTTGGACTTCTATTTGATACCTACTTGAAAAGTTTGGTGATGGCGATGTCCTTTTTCAGCATGATTTGGCTCCAGCACATGCTGCCAAATCGACTGTTGCGTGGCTGAACAGTCGTGATGTACCCACCCTTTCCTGGCCCGCGAATTCACCGGATTTAAATCCGATCGAAAGCATCTGGAATATTATGAAGCAACGCTTACAGCGTGAAAAGTCAACCACAATTGAAGAGTTAAAGGCTTCAGTCATGGATATTTGGTCTAACACAACTGCTGAGGAGTGTGCCAAATTGGTACGATCAATGCCGCGCAGAATACAAGCAGTCATTGATGCGAATGGTGGAGCTACCAAGTACTAGATATGTTCACATCGTATACTTCTCAAATGTAAAATTTAGTTTGTTTTTTATTACTCATTTCGTTGTTTTTGCCTTGGTGAATAAATTGTTCCATTTTTTTTGTCGCGGTGAAGAGAGTATTCCATTTTTCTGTCTTGAAAAAAAAGCTCATTATGCAAATTCGATTTATAATATTTTAATTTCTTTTACATGTTTAAAAAGGGCTATAAGTAGGTTTCTGATTAACAAAAAAATTTGACTCTGTTATAATAAAAATTATGGAAATAATTTGACTTGAAGTGTAAAAACAGATTCTCGTGGCGAGTATTCCATTTCAATGGCAAGTAGTTGTATGCAGCGAGCATCTTGTTAATTCCAGCAAGAGATTCCATCTTTCTGGACAAGAGCTAAATAATTTGTAGAGGCGATTCACGTTTCCAAAGAATGTTATGGCATCTCTGCAACACGACACAGCATTTACCCCTAACAGATTCAATGTGTGAGCTGCACATGGAGAGAATAGAACAGCATCATTCTTTTGTAGAATCCACACTTGAACACCTTTCACTTTTCCCGCCATGTTTGCGTCGTTGTCAAAACCCTGTCCACAACAATCTTCAAGATCAATTCCATGTTCGTCTAAGCATGAAATGAGTGTTTCTGCAATTTCTTCTCCTGTCTTCTGATTGCACGGGAAGAACTCTACAAATCTCTCTTCTATTGACCATTTGTTCTCATCGTTTTTATGGACGTATCGTAATATGAGAACATTTTGTTCTGTATGGGATACGTCAGGTGTAGCATCACATATAATGGAAAAATAAATAGCTTCCCTTCTTTCAAGCAAAATCTTGTCTAGAACATGTTTTCCACATAAAGAAATGAATTCGTTTTGTGTCTGCCACGACAAATAATGAGTTCGCATTCTTTCGCCATGCTCTTTCTTGTCTTTGATGCACTCCAAGTGATGTTTCAGCAAAAGATCATAGTGAGATACGAGTTCTAGTAACCCCAAAAAGTTGCCATTGTGAGGGTTTCCTATGTCGTGAGATTGTCCGCGAAATGCGAGTCCTCTGGAAGCCAGAAACAATGTAACATCCAAGAGTCTATGCAATAGGGCACTGAACTTGTCACTTTCAGTTTGGATTCGGTGTTGAAAGCTGCTATCAATACCACAAGAACCAGTAACTGATTTTTCCAAAAGCTTCCAAGCCACGTAAGAATCCCTATGCTGGGAACTTTTTTCGTGATTCCGTAACCTTTCGTAAAGAAACCTCCACTGTTGTTTTTTTGGATCAAAACCTTCTCATCTTGCCAAAAGGCTAGTACTGACATGCGGTTCCAGACTTTTACCAGAAGAAAAGAGAAGGCACGTGATGCAGTATAGAACGTTTTCTTGAGCTGCTCCAGACAATCCAATCTCTAAGTAACTCTTCTCGACTATTGGACAACTGGGAGTGTAACAGACTTTTGGAAAACATTTTGCCAGTGTAATCTGAAGGCATGTTTTTGATCATGTCTATTAACTGACTTTCAGTTTTTAACTTGCATAAAACGATGCACTGTCTGTCCCGGTCTTGCAAGTGATCTGGTCATCGCCCAGGATCGCTGTAGTTGTGAAATTCGTTTTCATGTTCGACAAAATCATCAACATTATCATTTGCCTCTCCTAGTCCTAACTTCGCTGATAGTCCTACTGTCTCGACCTCAGTTGACCGCAAATCTTCACGTGGCAATTTTTGGTGGGATGTTGATGGAAAGGAAACATCTTCAGATTCAGCAGACATATTAGGTTTAGGAACATCGCTGTGTTTAAAAAATTGGGCAGTTACATTTTTGGTTTTCAATTCTTTTTCCCGTTTCTCCCTCTGTTTCTTTTCCCGTCGCTTTTGAGCACCAGACTTGTGTCGATTCATTGTATGTTCTACTTTGATATGTTTGGCAAATAATGATAACTTTATAGTTTATTATTCAAACGTGGGGATAAGTAACAACTTACTTAGAAAGATGTTATCTCAACTAACCTTGCTAGTTCTGTATCAAGCTGAAACTTCAGTTTAAAAAAAAATCTGGTGATCCAGAATTTCTAGTTATACTTGAACACACAAAACCAGCGCCCACTCATCACTGCTTTAAAAGCAATAATGAACGCCCAAGCGAATGAATTATCAAACTACGGAGACGGACTTTTTCTACACCGTACACGTCAATCCACACGAAAGTGTACAAGAATATCGCTGTTGCCTGAGACAGAACGACGTTGATTGTGTGAAATGGAAATATTCATTTTACAGTGGCGATGGCGTCGGCTGGCTCTCTGTCTTTGAGAAGCGTGCCTCCCACGATACGAGCACGTTGACGACGTCTACTTGCTTGGAGCATGCGGGCATTTAAACATCCACTTGTATTGTTCTTTGTTTGTAAGCTAATTGTTTTAACTTCTTTGTTACATGTAACTTGAATAATTGTCCGAATATATATCTACGCGCACAGCATCAGCATAAAAAAAAATCAAGCGTGGCTGGCGAGGCCCCCCTTCCGTTGGGGCCCCGGACTAGAGTCCCGTTTGTCCCCCCCTGGCGGCGTCCCTGCTGGAAGGTACATTTTCAAAGCCATTATGAGTGTTGACAGATTCCTGTTCATCACAGCGTGTCATAGATTTGATGGTGCAGGAACCAGAACACAGTGTAAACAGTCTAGCCCCCATTCGAGAAATCTGGGACGCATAGGAATGGTTCAGGATTACATTTCTCAACGAGAACTGAATTATCTGCCCCATGAACTACAAGCACTGGTAAGAACATTCCATCCTGCGCCACCTGAAACAGCTGCTATTGGACTGGAAATGGAAATACAGGGGAGATATGCACTGTGGCCAAGGAAACAAGACAGAAAATCAAAATATTGCTGTGCTAAGTGTAAGAAGAATATTAGTCTTCAGGAACATGCTAAATTGTTGTACAGTATACAAAATGATTTCAATAAAACTTGCGCACTGTAAAACTATTTAATAAAAATTTTACTTAAATAATACATATGGGGTTTATTGGACCCTGCCAGCATCTTAGTGTAGTATATTTCCACAGGTGTAGTTAAAGGTTAAAATAGAAATAGAGCCAAAACAGAAGTAACACCATCATGCGGTGGAACACAGAAAACTACAGTTTCTTTACTTCCCTTTCTATGATTATTGTTTCACTAGTCTGTCTTTTATTCGTAAGTAATTTGATATTTAAGTTTAATATGTATACAGTCAACACCACCTAGACAGAAGGCAACACTACCAGGCTCAATGTAGCCAATGCCCTATGATGTACAAAGGGCAGACGTTCCGAAGCATTGAAACAAGATTTAAGGAGCATTTAAACCACACAAGATTTGGCAGAAGCAACCAGTCAGCCATCGCGAAGCATTCCCTGGACACGGGCCACGAATTCAGTGTGAAATTAATAAAATCGGTCAATAAAAAATACTTGTTAGATTATTACGAAAGCTTAGCTATAAATAAAACGGATAAGGAGCTACTGTTAAATTCGGACAGGGGCCCCATTGGTGAATCTAGTTTGATCCAATGGGTGGCCCAGTTACCAAAACGGTGATTACGTTTTCGGGGGGTTTTTGTTCCTATTGGTCTTTGTTCACTATATATACCTTGCTAATTCAATAAACAAGTCAGTTCTCTCAAGAAGCTCTTGAGGTTCTCCTTGTCTGCTGAAGATGAAAGCAAAGCTTTCGAAAGACGTTTACAGGTTGTATTGTTTTTTTTTTCATTATTTTTGTTTTATTTTTTGTTTAACGCCTTTTTTAGTTGTGGTTAAAGAGTGTTGTGCTTTTAATCTGTTCATTTATTTATTTATTTGTAATTTTGCAAGCAACAGGCTATAACAGCCCAATAACAGCTTACAATAATAAAAATAATACAATAATACAATATAAAAAGAATAAATATAGACAAGGAAAATAATCATAAGATAAATATATAATTCAAAGTCATTTTTAACATAAATAAAATAATAAATAAATAAATTTATTTCAATGACCATCAATACAATTAAAAAAAAATAAAAATTATTAATGACAATTGAAAAAGGTAGCTACAAAGAGCATACACTTAATGTGGTAGCCCCTAAAAAGAAAAAAAATAAATAAATATAAAAGGAAAAACTGTTGGGATAGTTCGTTATAGCAGTATTGTTAAGTTTATATTGTTAAGAGATTAAATTTTATCGTATTAAGTTTTGTAGTGTCAAGAGATGGCGTTACTTTGTAAGAGTTTTTAAGTGTTTCCCCCCTATTGTTGTTAAAAATAGAAGCATTATAAGTTGTGTTCTAATGAAAGCAAGGAGCTCTTGGAAGGCCTTGTCTTATATCAACAGGAATGTATTCCAGTAATATTCTTGTTTATAGCAATTTAACTCAGATTGAATTAATTAAATGTTTTCAGTTTTTCTGCTTGTTGCAAGTATTTTTTAGTGACCATTTACATTAAAAGAGCGATCCACAACAAATGGTAGCAGAGGTCCGTGGTTATCAAGAGAAATAGAGAAATTTCTTCTTTTTGGTGAGACGGATTTTTAGAAGAAAATCGCCAAGATCTTCTATCTGTAAGTAGAAAATAAATATAAGGATCCGCATCTGTATAAGAAAATGGATACGCAAGGCTTAAGCAGAATAGAGACGCTAAATACGCAAAATTATTCAATCTGGAGTTTGAGATTGTCAGCATTACTTAAAGGTAAACATTTATATCATATACTGGAGGAAGATGAGCCAGACAAAGTTTCTAAAGACGAAGCAGAATTGAAAAAATGGGAACTCTGGTCGAAGGAAAATGATGAGGTCTATGCAGCCATTATTCTTTTGTGACATATGAATATGTCCCTGCGAATATAAACGTGTTTATATCCGCGTGGATATTAAACTGTATGATAATTTGTTTCAAAATTATATAAAAAGGGGGAAAATAGGGCTAGATCAGGCTGGGGATTCGGATGAAGGTGATGAGAGAGGCAGAATGAGCAAAATGACGATGCCTATTAATTGTGAACATTTATGTCGTTTATATTTTATTTTTTGTATTATTCTTGTTTTAAGTGTTCAGGTGTACATTTTTGGCAATTCGCTGTAGGCTTAAAAGTAGGGTTACGAAACACCAGGAAATAAGGGAAGTAATTTTTTTTCTTTGAAAAAGGGGGGGGGGGAATC
>JAHWFO010037430.1:3953145-3977850 GCA_023313115.1 Rhysida immarginata
ATAATTCTCTGATATTCTTGTTGCCTTTGGAGAATTATCCTTTTTGCTTTGATAAAGGATAGTCTCTATCCGAAACGTCAGCTTTTTATTTGATTTTATAGTTTTATTTTGATTTTACTTATTATTTATTAATTATTTTGTTATTTGTTAATTATTATTTTATTTTTCATTTTTATTTAATAACTATTATTTATCGTATTCCAGGGTTTTTGTGTCTCGTTCTTTTCTCTTATAAATATCCGTTCAAATCAAACAGATCAATCATAAATAATATAAAAAGTGTAGTTGACAGTGCTGATCCCTGAGGGATCCAATCACTGTTGGAATGGCAGAAGACAATCTACCATTAATATAAACATAATTTTTTCTATTATCAAGAAAAGAGGTCAAAAAATGCAAAATTATGCCCCTAAATCCATATGAAACAAGTTTACATAACAAAAGATCATGTCAGACACTGTCAAAAGCTTTTTGCATATTAAGAGAAATTAATATTGTTGCCATAGATTTATCTAATGCTTCCGAGACGTAATCTTTTATTTTTAAGCATAAATTGACCGTCCCCTTGCCATTCTGATAGGCAAATTGGTTGATGTTAATCAGTTCCTTTTTGCTCAAAAACAGCAAAAATCTACCATTTAATAATTTTTCAAAGAGACATGAGAAAACAGGCAATACAGTGATAGATCTATATTTTTTGGATTTGCCTTATCACCATTCTTATAGATGTATATTATTTTACCTAGTTTCCAATGTGAGGGAAAGATTCCGCTGTTTATACACAAATTAAAAATAATTGAGAGCGGCAACAGAACCAGATCAGCGATTTCAATAATTACTTTCATAGAGATATTATCAATTCCATATGTCGTATCTACATTCATTTTCTTTATACAATTAAAGATTTTATGAAAGGTAAAATACTCACAGAAAAATGTATAGCTACATTTATTATCTAGCTTATAATTATTTATCTCATTTTGATTTTTACCTTGATTATCATGCAAGTACAGGGTGAAGACATCAATGACCTGTTCTTTTTCCGAAGTTTTATTATTATAATTTATATTCGTAATCTGATTTCTTTTTCGTTCATTTCTATTTAAAATCTGATTTATTCTTGGCACATATACAGGGTGATTATAATTAAAGTTTAAGTTTCAAAATGCTATAAAAAAAGAACCACTTAGTAGAATGACGTCCAATTTGAACGGAATGTTATTGAAGAAGGGTGAAAGCTTATGGCAGAAGAAAAAAAGGTAGGTCCAAATTTTAGCAACAGATGGCGCTGCAAGCGTCAGAATATGTAAATGAAAATACCTGTCATGCGCATGACTCATTTCATTTGTTATAAAAACGCCGGGTACACGGCTTTTCCTCATTCTGAACGTGATGCCGGAGACACTTCGATCAGTTGTGGAACATGCTGTTTCTCGATTTCAACTTGTTGCACACAATGCTGGACAGCATATTGAACATGTTTTGCGCCAGTCTCCTGCAATTTAAAAAACTGATTTGATGGATGCTTTGCACACTGAACAGTACAGTTGGTTTAACGTGTAACTTACACCTTAGCCTTTGTTTTACGATTCATTTGTAGTTGAAATTCTGACGCTTACAGTGCCATCTGTTGCTAAAATTTGGACCTACTTTTTTTTTTCAATAACATACCATAAGCTTTTCCACTTCTTCAATAACATTCCATTCAAATTGGACGTCATTCTACTAAGTGGTTCTTTTTTATAGCGTTTTGAAACTTAAACTTTAATTATAATCACCCTGTATATGTGCCAAGGATAAATCAGATTTTAAATAGAAATGAGCGAAAAGGAAATCAGATTACGAATATAAATTATAATAATAACTCTTCTGAAAAAGAACAGGTCCTGTATGTGTATTGTTCAATTTACACAAATAAAAATCCTCCTTTGCCTTTTTAATTATAGAGTTAACTTTGTTCCGATATTGACAGAAATCATTCCAAGCTTTATCTGTTCGAAGCTGAAGGAAATTTAGATATTTTTGTTTCCTCTTTAAAATTTTTCATTTTATTTTTGCAGAAAACCAAGGTTTTTTGAAAGCTTTAGATTTCGTATATTTTTCAGTCTTTTCAGATCCATGGTGGTTATAATTTAAAAAAATTTAAATCAATAAAAATTATATATTATACAATAATAAAAAAAAAAATAAACGTAGAGATATTAATCAGCAAATCTAGGTAAGGAATCATAATGAAGTTTATGGAGGCCTTACAGTACATAGCAGAAGAAAACACAAGATTTCCCGACCGGTTTCGCTGTTTATTCCAGGCTTTATCAAGCCTTTCATCTGTACCCTTGATAAAGCCTGGCGAAACTGGTCGGGAATTCTTGTGTTTTCTTCCGCTATGTACTGGAAGGCCTCCATAAACTTCATTAAGAAGGACAGTACAGTGAACCATATTTCTTATTAAGAATCGTAAGATAAGTGTTATATCTTCTTTGCAGTTGTGAAAGAGTCTTGTTCAAAATGGACATTGAGTCTCCCCAACAAATATTTGCATACAAAAAATATGGATATACAAAAGCATAATTGATTATAACTCATAAAATTTAGATCGATTATATTAGACACGACGTTACAAGATTTAAACATTCTATAAAGAGGGAGATTGCTTATAAAGTTGTTTTTTTTTGGAAAAGGTAAATAAAATATGTCGTTATGTTTCTAGAATTTAACTTAGGTACATGTAGATTAACAGAATTTATGATGCAGGTGAATATAAACTTTTGAAGCACTCCTGAAACTCATTCTTAGCAATTGTCTCTAAAATAGCCGTCGAAGCCTTCTGAATGTCTGAAATCGCACCGAAAATTTATCCTTTCTTTGCCAATCTCAGTTTTTGGAATAGCCAGAAGTCACATGGAGCCAATTCGGGCAAATATGGAGGGTGATCGAGCACCGTGATAACTTTTTTTTGTGTGTGTGCCGATACATTTTCGTGCAATGAAGGCCATGTCCCTTGTTCCCAGGTCTAACCTGGAGAATCCTGGTCCATAAATGTTTCAAAACACCCAAGTAACAATCGGTGTTCACTGTTTGACCACAGAATACAGAAGCGAAGCTTTAACAGTTTTTTTATACAAGCTGGCAGCACCAGTTTCCTTTGCAGCAGATGGAGTGGCACTGCGATCACCATGGCAATGCTGAATGGCCTCTTTCTGCTGTTTCCCAGCCTCCCACCTGCAGTATTTCGGCAACACTGCACGAGCGTCTTTCCACCCTCTTTCCTACCCTGTTTTTGATTTCAAAGTCTATTTTTTTTATTGATCAGATTGGAAAATTTGAATAAAAATAAAAATAAAAAAACTGAAAATGGATACAAACAAATGATAGATTTTCTATTCTATCAGGAATACATTATTGAGCAATTATGAAAAGTGGAAACCAGTAAAGAGAACATTACATTTTTAATAAAATTCACAGAATAATAGAAATGAGATAGAATTTTTTTTCTTTAAAAACAAAAAAAAGAACTTAAAACAACATTAACATAATAATTTTAATAGTTTATTGATAATAAAATAGAAATTACCTTATCTGTGGATATCAACATAGAAGGAACAAAAAGTCACACCATACTTCCACAACACAAAATTTATGAACTTGTATACGTATTTGGGTGCTATGCGTCCATTTTTTCAACAAGACTGAAGTTATGAAGTATGTCAGAGATATATGATTCAGTCAATTTCTGACCATTTCAGTACTATGATTTATTGACCCATTAATGTTTACAAACTTAGCATTTCAGTATGATATTTTAGGCAGTTCGGAGTCTTTATTCCCGTGGAAAAGTCTTGATGATATACTCAATGTGGCCACCACGAACGTTTTGAACTGCTCGCAGCCGAATGGTGAAGTTGTTCATAACTCTATCCAGGATTTCTGCATCCACAAGGGTGCAGCAGTCGACGATGCTTTGTCGCAGCTGGTCTAGGGTTCTTGGTGCTGTAGTGAACACACTGTCTTTAAGGAACCCCCAGAGATAAAAATTACATGGGTTTAGGTCAGGACTCGTAGGGGGCCAAAGAAAGCCACCCCCGAATCGATCTGGAAACCTGTTTGAAATGAACGATTTCCGAATTTCTGATTGAGAAAGTCTAGCACTTCATTAGTGGTGTGAGGCCTAGCCCCATCCGGTTGAAACCATTGATGTCGAAGCGGTATACGCCTCTTTCGCAGCTCAGGGATGAAGAAGGTTTCCAACATGTTAAGGTAAGCCTGTGACGTTACAGTGCCCTCAAAAAAGAACGGACCAATGATGCCTCTTTTGGAAATCACGCACCAAGCCATAACCTTTCTTGGATGAAGAGGTGACTTATGGATCTCATGAGAGTGCTAGGAACCCCAAAAACAAACGTTGTGTTTATTAACGTCACCTGACAGATGGAAGAAGGCCTCATCTGACACCCACAGGTTGTCCACAATGTCCTGCCTGATTGGCTTCTATTTCTGCTTCAAACTCCATCGCAAATTGTTGTCGCTTCTGTCTTCCAGTGTCTGTTAACTCCTGATAAACATGGATCTTATATGGGAATAGGTGTAAATCCTTTCTCAAAACTTGCCACGTCATGGTATATGACAGCCCTTCTTCAATGGATAGGCGGCGAACAGATTTTTTTGTAGGGGAATCGACCAACCTTGTGCGAACATTTTTGACAACTTCGGCTGTTTGAACACGAGCTTCACTCCCGCCTGTTTTCTTGCCTTTAACACATCCAGTGGCATGAAATTGCTTGACAAAATCCATGATTGCTTGCCTGCCTGGTGCGTCTCGACACTTATACTCCTTCCGGAACTTTCTTTGCACGGTTGCAGGTGATTTTGTCTCGAAATACCATTTGACAACCTTGCATTTCTGCTCTGTTGATAAAGCAGGCGCCATTTTTCAACAATACGATTTTCATGCAGCGCCATTGCAACAATACAAACTCCAACTATTTAGAAATTCGATATGGCACTCATATTCTTTCAATTGTTTATCCCTAATGCACGTCATTCGAGTGAAATGGTCAGAAATTGACTGAATCACCCTGTACATATCAAGAACAATTAGGTTTAATAACAAAATAAAGGATTAAAAGATTACAAAACAAATAGACTAATCAAATTCACTTAATCAAAGATCTGACCAATCCTAGAAAGGCAGGAATCACAAAATTAGTGAAGAGCCAATCGCGTGTCAGTTATGATGAGTCCATCCAAATCGTCCAATTTGATAGTTTTCCGAAGTGTGTTTTGGGTACCCATGTAGAGAATCCTTAAAGAGTAGAGTCAATCAGGTCATCATAACAGGCTCACATAGAAATAGGTAGGTCTAGATTATTGTACATGTTTTAACAGCCTGTCCCAGTCTTTTAGGTCCAAAGGGCGACTGTCGCCATTTAATAGGTTGTCTCCCTTCTTCCTATGAATTTCAAGCGTTTCTAAGAAATAGTCTTCACCAGTCATTTGTTCTGTGTAGGATCTTATATCCTTCTGGCCTAGCTTCATGGCCCGTACAAATGATATGCTGTGCAAAGGCCGAAGCATCTGGGTTGTCCATCTGGATATGCCTAAAATGTTCTTTGATTCTGGTGTTCATTTTCCTCCTAGATTGTCCAATGTAGTAGGAGTCACACGTCCCACAGTCTAGTTTATACTGTGTGTTTCAAAATTTCCCGAACGCAGGAGATGACTTTCCCTGCATAACGTACTGTTGTGCAGGTATGCTGAAGGGCTGGTAGACAGGAGCCACTGTCTCTCAACCTCTTTATTTCAATAAATGGATGCTCCTGCATTTTATTTTACATAAATGCAAATATGCGAATATGAGAGTGAAATAAAAGGTTAAAATAAAAAATAGAAGTTTTATTTTTAAAACCTACGGTATACGGTATTAAGCTTATACCGGTACAGTAACAGTTTAAAAAGCGCTCATTGCATGAAAACAAACAAATGAAGTACAGTATGCAAGAACAAGCAGAGATGGTTCTCCTTTGCATGAGAGGGGATTTGACTTTGCGCAATGCTGCCGACGAATTCCATGCCCGACATCCTGACCACCTGAAACCTTCAACAAGTACTCTTTCGACTCTGATGAAACAATTTTGAAAGACAGGAAGTGTTGTGGAGAGACAATGGCAAGGTCAACCATGTACAGGGACAGGTTCGCAACAAACGGTGGCCATTGTAGCAACAATTGGGGCTTGTGGCATACAACTAACGTGTGCTGTTGCATACGCCCTTCGAATCAGCCACCTGTCGGTGTGGCACATCTTGCGTAGTTTGAAGCTCCACCCATTCAAGATGCAATTTCATCAAGAAATGACAGACGGTGACAAGGATCATCAAGTGCAATTTTGCTAGATAATGATGAACAGATGCCATGCAGATGCTGTGTTTTCCCATTGTATTTGCTTCACCGATGAATGCACGTTCACTTTGCATGGGGAGGTAAATCACCACAACTTCCGTTACAGGTCCAACTGCAATCCACATTGGATGGGTGAAGGCCACACCCAGCGTCCTCAGAAAGTAAACGTCTGGGCAGGCATTATGGGCACTAATCTCATAGGCCTCTTTTTCATTGACGGAACACCGGATGGCCCCAAATACCTTCAACTGTTAGAAGACAAGGTTGGTCCAGCTGTTTCCAAAGCAGGCGAAAACGACATCTGGTTTCAACAGGATGGGGCTCCTCCACATTATGCCCTCTGGGGTCGTTAAAGAAATACATCACGCTGTTTATGGCATTTTCAAACATCCTCCCCGTCCCCCCATGTCACATTGTGTCACATTTTCCATACCCCCCTTTTTTATAACGTCACACAAAATAAGTTAACCCCCTCCCCTTTCTACAAACAAAAGAAATAATCTTTGGTTACTTCCAAACACAAAAAACCTATTTGAAGTAAGATTTTATTGTTGTTTATGTGTAAATCAGATAAAATTTGAAAAGTCTTATGGACTTATAATGAAATTTCAGATTTTTACTTAGGTGTTAACAATTACGATTTTTGAAATCTGAAAATTTAACTATCCAAAAAAATCTTTCAAACATTCTAAGAAGTACAATTGTTAATGTATCATGAGCAATTGTTCATATCAGCAATGCTTAAAAGATAAATAACAATTTATTCATCATTGACTCCTCGCTACGAATTTATTGTTACATGACATGCCATTATCTTAGAGTACGTGCAATTGACTTGAAGGGGTCCACAAAAAACCCTGTAAAGTTGATATATCAGAAATAAGACCTTGATGATTATATTGTCGAAAATAGAATTTGAAAAAGTTAATTCATTTTTAAGTTGTCAATGCAAACGATGGACGGATAAACGTACAGCTCAAACGTGCATTCTTATAAGTTGCTTTTAGCTAAAGCCCTTAATAAGGAAGCATTATTATCCTGTCCATTGTTAGGATTGGCGGTTGCAAACAATATGAAAGCCGTCATTGTTTAGATTGTTACTTATAATAATTAAAATAAACATTATTATGGAACTCGGAATGGTCAAAATTTTAATTGTAAATTCTTTTACTGATATAATAAGCCGCAGATAGCAAAGGCATTTTTTTTTTTTTTTTTTTTTTAATAAAAAAATGTAGCATCTCTTCATCGATAACATTGTTTTGTTATTTGAGAAGCCATTGTAATGGAACATAAAATCATACAAGTTGGGCATAAAAGCATACAAGCTATGCCCATTACATAAAACCATTGTAATGGGTATAGCTTTAACATAGTTCGGGAAAGATTTTTAAATACTTTGTAATGAATTTCATTGCCTTGCCGCTGCAAAACAAGTGGGAAACGATACATTGATTTTATGGTAGCATGTTCTCATACATTTACATTTTGCATTTACAATAATTACATCCTACACAATTAGTCAAATTTGGCAAAAAAAATCCTGAATCTCGATACGGCGATTCTCAAACTCCTCATAATTATAATGACATCATGTCCAAACTAAATATTGAATCTCTCCAGAATCGAAGAAATCGCCTTGCTTTACTTTTTTTATTTGACCTAATCCATAATAATCATGACTGTTCTTCCTTATTGGAACTTCTCCCAATTAGATGCCTAATCATAGGACTAGGACGACTTTTACTTTCTTTATTGTGACTTCTCATGTTAATACAAATATAATCTTTAATTCACCTATCAAACGGATTCTTCGTTTGGCCAATAGTTATTCTAATAGTTTTGATATTTTCCACGATCCAAAATAAAAATAAGACGTCTAGTACTGTAATTAATTAAGTAATTCTTGTATTTATCATTAATATTTTTGATTCTTATGTTTATTCTTTGCTTGTTATTTGCATTTTTATTCTGCTGTATTTATTCTTGTATTGTGTAATTTCCTTTATTTTTTTCCTCTGTAAATGGTAAACCCGTATATTTTTAAATAATTAAATAATAATTAATTAAATAAATAATTAAATAAATAAATAATTAAATAATTAATTTGGTTATTCAAAAATTTAGCATAAACAACTTGGCTTTGCTGTGGTCAACTAACTGAGCAGAGCCAGGTGCCTATTCTAGTGAAAGGATAACAGAATTACACTACATCAGTTTTTATCAGAAGCTAATATCTGTGAGCAAATGATGTGCTCTGTACAATGATAGTGGACAAAACATGGCTTGATTGTGCAGGATGGTGCCACAGATCTCTGGATATTTGGTCAACTTTGTCTTCATTGACCCTTTCTTGCATACTGCTCCTGGAAGTCGTCGCATAAATGGCCATCAAGCCCCTCTGTATATTAGCTGCTATTCTTACAGGTTGTCTTATCTTAAATTTATCTGAAAAGCCAAAAAGGAGAGAAGTGTGTGAAGACCAAGTGGTTTTTAATACGAGGCGTGTTAGAAAAGTAAGGTTCCAACCCCTTTATTGGACAAGTAATATTTTAGTGCTTAAGTTGGCTATACTGTCTTTAACTGTAGCTGTTCTTCATTGCTACGAGGAGTCTAGTTCAAGTAACACGTGTTTACAATGTCTGTGCTGATTCAGAATCCTGCCAAATGTGAAGTGCACTCCGCCATGCCTTTTTTTCCAAGCACAAGATAAGTGCCCAGACGATATTCACAAAGCACTTTTTCTCATTTTTGGAAACATTACAACATGTAACGAAGTGGAGTCGTGAATTCTCTGGAGGCAGGACCGATGTTTATGTCAAACACAGGACACGTATTTCGGCTACCAAGTATTATCTTCAACGATGAGAGACAAAATTCAACTAAAAATCTTCAAATCTCCTTGTGGATTAGAGATTCCTTCCCTTTTTGGTTGTTCCATTCCACAGTTCTTGTTTAATTTTTGCTTAACTTTGAAAGGCTATATTTACCAAACTACACAACTTATAGATTCAATCAATGCATCTTTAAGTTTATTTTGGTTATTCAATGTGACACCACGAACAGCCCAAACGATGTATAATACAGAGCTCGCATTAGCTGTAATCTGTGGGGCCTCATAACCAACTGGTCTCTCTACACTTTCCACCACATCGTAAGGGGTATTTAGAGTTCCCAGCTGGCTCGGCGAGTCGATTTCCTCGGATTGCTGAATAAGTTGGATATTCTTTTCTGAGGCTCGTAGCCTTCCAGGATTTTTGCCTTTGCAGTGTTCTCCACAGAAAATTTTATCAGGTGGATGGAAAGATAAAAATAGCCGGACTAACAAAAATTAAAAACATAAAATATTATGCAGTGGTGTGCAGTTTTTCTTGTGTTCAGCCGGGCAGTCACCAAAATCAGCTGGATGGCGTGCCCATACAAAAGGGCCTGGGGAGAACCCTGCTTTGCTATGGCACCCTTCCTCAGTAAACTAGTGAAATCAGTGTAGCCTTCCATCTTTTTTGGAGGACTGGTTCGATATATGTCACCGAATTAATTTTATCGAATTCAAGCATTTAGCAACATCTTTTAGCAATGACACAAAACTTCAGAATGTCCCCTTCACGGCGATAAGTAGAGTGTCTATATTACCATATATACTCGATATATTGCCGCACCCCCCCTTTTTAGACCCAAAAATCGGAAATAGATTAACTCGATGTATTGCCGCAAGCCATGTTTTAGTTCCTTCTTCATCCATCCATCCTTTCGGGTGGGCCTGGATAATAATCCTGGGAGGGAACTTTATATTTTTTGGCAAAGTTTTCCTTTTGAAAGTTACCATAGGTTTAAGTTTCGTTCCATCCGCTAAACATGATAATACCACAGTGAAATGCATTTTGTCATGCCCTGTAGTTCTCACCAATACAGTCTTTTCTCCAATGCTGGCAACAGTATGATTAGAGATCATATCGAAAGTCATCGGAGTCTCGTCCATGTTGCCGATGTTTGATAAATCAAAATGATGATGTTTCCGCTGGCGGATGATATATCGATGAAAATTTATGACTTTTTCATCGAGATCTGGTGGAAGTTACTGACAGATTTTTGTTCTCTGTCGTAAACAAAGCCCAAAACGCTTCATAAATCGGCTGCACCAGCCTGCAGATGCCTTGAACGAAGCAATCCCGTCTTTCTCATACCGTTTCTCTTTCGCCATATCTTTTGCCCGATACCTAATCGCCGTGCGGGTGACAATATGGCCGTTCTGCCGCTGATGTGAACTATTATTTTATTGATGTGAATGTTTATTTTTTAATATGAAAATACTTTTTTTGAACGAAACTATATTTTATTGATATGAAAAATTATTTTAATGATCGAAAATTACGTTTTATTCATCGAAAAAAGCTGTATGAAGTTAACCGTTGTATTGACCCGTTGTATTGCCACATTCACTTTTCAGGGGAATTTTTTGGTCATAAATTTTGCGGCTGTACATCGAGTATATACGGTAATTGTTTTGTTGCTGAGATATAGCCTTTCAAATGTGATATGTTCTTTTGTGAATCCCCTGTATTGTGCCACTGTGAAAATTAAAAACGGTAGCGTCTCTTTTCTCCCTGCATTTTGCTTCATGTTGTTATTTAGCTTGGACGGAAGCATGATAGAGTCCACATATATACAGCATCTTTCTGTTAGCTGGCCAAAAAAGGGGGGGGGGGAACCTCTAATCCACAGAGAGAATTGAAATACCAGATACGTATTTCGGCTATAAAGTAGCCATCTTCAGCAATGGTTGTTTCATTCCACAGTTTTTGCTTAACTAATTTAAGGCTGGGACAATATAAATCTTGGGGAGCTTTCTGGAAGGAACAAACTTCTGTTGTGGAGAACAACAATGAGCTTTCCAATACTAGCTTCACAATAGGGTCAGAAAGACATCTCATTTTCCATTTGAAAGGAAAATAATAAAATAAAATAATGTGAAATAATAAAAAAATATCAAATAAAAAAACGGTCCGGGAGTAGCAAAACGGTAGATATTTAATAAGCCAACGCGTTTCGAAGTAACTTCATCATCAGGGTATAAGGACAACTATCTGTCAGTAATTGGGGCATAAGCACAAAAAAAATAATTTCAATATGGAAGATATTGAATTTTTGAAAATTACTGTTGTGACGTCACACTTATGTAAAGCCCCACTACCCCCATGTCACACTGTGTCACACTTTTCATACCCGCCCCCTAGGAGCATGACGTATTTCTTGAACGTCCCCTCTCTGTACGCCAGTATCTGGACGATGTATTCCCCGACCGCTGGATTAGCAGAAGGGGAAGCATCGAGTGGCCACCTCGATCCCCGGATCTTTCCCCCCTTGACTTTTTTTTATGGGGCTATGTTAAGCACAGGGTCTTCAAGACACGCCCTGAAGCATTAATGAACTGAAGGAAAGAATTAGGCAGGTGATGGTAAATATTCCTCAGGCAGTCGTAATCAGTGTGTTTGAGCACCAACTAGCGTATTGCCAAGAGGTGAACGGTGAACACTGAACAAATGGTGTAACCTGCATTAATGTCCGTTTCCTTTGGGAATGTAAAAATAAAATAAACACATAGAGAAACTTTGCCACTATGTAAAACTGATTTTATGTAATTTATTTCAGCACATGGTTTATTTTAGTGGTTGGCCGAACATTATTCATGCTGTCATAGGTTAGGCTTTCCCTACATACAGAAGGGGAAGTTTGGGACCCTTTGAAACCACGGTATACCCCAGAGCTCTGGTCGGGTGGTATCAGGTCCTTGGCTGTTCCAAGGAGTCTTCTAAGGGTATGCGTACTCTTGTAAGAGATCCTGTGTCCAAATCTCTTAGCTATTTTATCCAGTCCTCTACTGAGTTGTCTGTTGTATGGCAACACCTAGAAATTGGTTTTCTCTGTTAATGGTTCTTGTGTGGTGGCTTGCTGTATAGCATGTTTCCTTGTGTGTTTGCGGATGAGATTACTTATTAGGTCTTCGCGTGCTGGCTGCGTAACTCCTAATTTTGGAAAACTCTTCTTCCCTTTGTTGATTGGTGAGAGGAAGGTTAAACACTTTTTAGACCATCTCTCTGAAGGCTGAGATTTTGTGTGCGACACAGTGATTATTGTTTCTATCTATGTATCTAGGCACAAACGTGGATTTTCTATATACCTCAAATGTTAATGTGCTATCCCCAGTCTCCCTGCCGATCAAAATGTCTAAGAAAAGCAACTTTCCTTCTTGTTCAATCTCCAAATCTCCATGGTGAATTTAACATTATTGGAAACTCGGTTTAGGTCATTAAGTAAAAGGTCTAGATTATATCTTGTAGAATCGAAGACCGCGGAAACATTGTCCACATACCTATACTAGATACCTGCTAAGTAAGCGAACATTTCACGAGCCTGGTTCTCAAAATGGTTTAAGTACAAGTTTGCAAGAAAGGGGCTAATGCAACACCCCATGGGTGTGCCCTCCGTCATCTTATAGAATTTGCCATTGTATTGCAGGAGGTTGTTCGAACAGCATAATCTCGTGATGAGCATATATCTCTCGATTCTCCCAGTGAAATAGAGTTGTCCTCAAGCACCGATTCCAGTAGCTCCAAAGTTTCCTTGACAGGAACGCTGGGAAAAAGAGTACAGACATCAAAGGACACCAGGATACATCCTTTATTAATGGTGACATTGATTAATTTCTCCACAACCTCACCACTATTTTTAACTGAAAAATTATGTCATGGTAGCCTGAGCTTCCGGAATTTCATCATGAGGAATTGTGCAACTAGGCTTGTGGGAGCATTAGTGTTATCTATAATCGGTCTATATTGATTACCAGGCTTGTGTGTCTTTGGTAAGCAATATAGTCTAGGAACAATCGAGTTACTGAGAATGAAACAACAGAGTTTGAGGTGCTTAAAAATGTACCTGCAATTTTTCAAGCACTCTTTTGTCTGACTAACAGCTTGTTGTAAAGGGTTCTTTTCCAGTAA
Source organism: Rhysida immarginata (assembly GCA_023313115.1). Lineage (NCBI taxonomy): Eukaryota > Metazoa > Arthropoda > Chilopoda > Scolopendromorpha > Scolopendridae > Rhysida > Rhysida immarginata. The sequence goes on from JAHWFO010037430.1 coordinate 3,966,541, forward strand.
AGTGTACGGACCTTCCTCTAATAATGCCTCCACCCCTTCAGTGTGGGCCTTACCCACATTAAAAACGTGGTGGCTTTTGTCAGTTTTTAGGTATAGACAGTCTTTTTTTCCTTAATGATTTAATGGTGTTCAAAACCTTTGGGTTGTTAAAATTGTACCATGTGTCTCAAAAGTCGTGTGCCAAATAGATTAATTGGTTGCTTTGATTTTGTAGGTGAAATAGTGAAGTAGAGGAATAATGCTGACACCGGAACAACGTTTAGAGCTGATACTTCTTTGTGAAGATCACCACAGAACATCTCGAGAAGCTGCAGACGAATTTCATCACTGGCACCCTGATATTCCCAAGCCCACCAGCTACACTTTTACGTGTGACAGAAGAAAATTTGGATCGTGTGAGACATTGTCTTCGAGTGCATGGTGCACATTTTGAGCATGAACGATAAAGGTTGCGAAACCGTGTGAACATAAAGCCAACATTCATAAACTTTTCATATGGCACGCGACTTTTGAGACACATGGTATGTCCCCCTTGGCCTACTTAGGTTAGTCAAAATCTGATTCCTGCACAGGCTGTTAAAACACGAAAAATAATGTTGACTTGCCTATTCTTATGTGATCCCGTTATGACACCGGATTGACTCTACTCTTTAAGGATTCTCTATATGGATACCCAGAACCCACCTCGGACTGAATACTATCAGATTGGGCGATTTGGATGGACTCACCACAACTGACATGTGATTGGCTGTTCACTAATTTTAGGATTCCTGCCTTTCTAGGATTGGTCAGATCTTTGATTAAGTTGTAATGTAACAAAGAAAAGTTTGTGTGTCACTACGCTAATTGTCACGACACGTACTCAGAGTTACGCTCATAAAAAAAAAAAAATTATACTTTTACTAAATAAAGCTATCTCCTAATTCTCCTTAACTTTCCCCTAATTTCCTCATGATTGTGTGACATATGAATATGTCCCTGCGGATATAAACGTGTTTATATCCGCGTGGATATTAAACTGTATGATAATTTGTTTCAAAATTATATAAAAAGGGGGGAAATAGGGCTAGATCAGGCTGGGGATTTGGATGAAGGTGATGAGAGAGGCAGAATGAGCAAAATGACGATGATTATTAATTGTGAACTTTTATATCGTTTATATTTTTTTTTATGTATTATTCTTGTTTTAAGTGTTCGGATGTACATTTTTTTGGCAATTCGCTGTGAGCTTAAAAGTAGGGTTACGAAACACCAGGAAATAAGTGGAATAATTTTTTCTTTTGTCTCTTTCTTTGATGGGAAGGGGGGGACCGCTCTAGGAAAGGAGGGAATATAGAACAATGGGGCAGTGGAAATTCAGGGAAAATTGCAAGTTCAAGGTCAGAGTTCCTCGGCATATAGAAAGGAGAATTCCAAGAAATAAAAAAAAAGGAAAGAAAGATTTTTAGTGACGGGAGTGAGAGTTGAAAAGTAGAGTGTGTTTTTTGCTGCAGAGAGAAAGAGTTGGGATGTGAGCGTGGATGGTTAGCAGTCGACCGAGAGATATAGATAAAATGTGGAAGCCGAAGAGAGGAGCGAGCAGAGCATAACTAATATAGCGCCGAAGAAAAGGCCAGGGGTCTGGACAGCACGGGGCGGCCAAGACGAATCTCTACCCAAGCCAGGCAGACGACAACGCTTTACCCGACGAGCTGGAGAAAAGTGAGAGGCAATCGTCGGCCAACACGCCGGAGCCATAGACGAGGGCGAATGCCGATGCCAGCGACGGGCGAACGGATCGCCAGGGGAGAGCCGGGACCAACACCGGTAAGCTGAGGCCGTACGTAGCGTGAGCACTATTACTCGGTGGGGCAGGACGGGGCGAGAAGGTGTACCTTGTGGGTTCTAGCAGGGCACTTCTCGAGTCCTGAGCCGGTAGTAGTGGCTAATACGCGGGACGGTTTTCAGCGGACCCGGTGTGGCGGCGACCCAGGACAGCGAGCGACAACCGGAGAACGAGGTATGAGGACGGCGCAGCGGAGACTCTGCGGAGACAGTACGACACGACGGCGGAGTTTCAACGGCGTCGGTGAGGCATTGACATTGGAGGCGGCAGCAGTAGATCGACACGGACGGAATCAAGCTGAGAAGTTAAGGTAGTGAACATTAATTTACATTGGGCCCACGCGAGTGAAATAACTTTATTCAGAATTGTTTGGTATTATTAATTTGATTTTTGCAATGAACAGTAACGGTCAAAATCATATAAGGAAGTAATTAATGAGACGATAGTGTAATTTGGATAAAGAACTAAAAGTTTTCCCTCTGATGCTGCGAAACTCTGAAACAACTTTTCTTTAGGGTTATTAAGATAGTTTAGAAATCGGGACCTTTCACCCGAGTTATTTTAAGCGACAGCGAATTGCCAATCAATACATAATCGCCCACGATTATAATAATGTTTGAGTTTGATTAATAATTTTTTTTATTTTGGCTTGAAACGTCACTATTGCTTTTCGTATATCTGTGTAAGTTTTTTTTTTTTTTAAAGAAAAGAAAAGAAAGGAAGGATATAATTATATTGTTATTTATAGCTAGGATACTATAGATTGAAGTTTTGTTTTGCAGACTAGGTTAATTATTAATTTCTTTTAGGTAATATTTTATGATTTTGTTATTTATGTGTTAATGCAACCAGCCGAATAGCGGTTGTCATTCTTTTAACTTTATATTATATTGTGTTTTTTTTTTATTTTTAATTACATATTTTGCTTGTCCTAGTAATAAAGAGTTAGAGCCTATAATCTGTGTTTAATCTTACTCATTGCGGTCATATAAGTTTTCAGCCTGAAAAGGGGTGGTAGTAATAAGGGGTAGGAAGTCACTATACGATCACGGGGAGGAATAAAAGTAGGTTTAGGATTTGTTTAAGGCAGGTAGGACACGATTAGACGGTAAGCATTGGCGATATTGCTTTCACAAGAGAAAGTGATATACTCCGATATACTATTAGGTGATAAGATAGTAAACATTTCGTCACAATTGTATAGTGGTTGATTATGATTCTCTTTTCAAAATAGCAAATAACAAATTTCCCACACTTACCTTAGTTCTGGGCAGCTACTACCTTGTAGATGGCTCACCCAGATTAACTTAAATGTACTAATTACCTAATAGCTTACTAAATGACTCAACGAAGTTATAAAATTTAACTAAGCAATCTTTATTTAGGAATTTAGCATGAATAATAATAAAAAAAATTATAAAACAACTCTAGTATCAATTTCCAGTTCAGTCAAGATTATTAAAATGAAACTAAACAAAATAATTTCTTATGATCTGTATAAAGTCACTTATCACTCTCTCTGCCACACTAACTTCTATATTAATGAAGCTACTATTATGCCACTCTGTCTATAAAAGTTCACTTGATTCACTTATTAATATCACTGATTGTTCAATCTCTAGTACAGTATGCGGCCAAATAAACAGTACTGAAATTATGAAACATTTATGAAATTATGCGCATTTCAGTACTGTTACGTAATACGCATAATTAATAGGAGACACTCGTAAGTGCGGGCCCGCTTAGTTATTACAGTACTTGTTCGGGAAAACTCGGATTTTTTATGTAAAAATAGATATAATTTTATTTGTAATTAATTATTCTATTTTTTCTATTCTTTAAGTTTTTTTTTACTGTTTTGCAGACAGTGATTGTTGAGTATATATTGTTTTAATAAATGTTAATTAAAATATCTCCACATGATTATCACTGTCTGCAGCTAGTTGTCCCTCGCGAATAATTTTCGTGATCACGAGGATGTGTGTCCCACAATTGTTGATGTTCTTTCCGTGGTTACTGTTTTTTTATTTCAGACAGACCACTTCCAGCTTCTGGCTTGACCAGTCGTCCCTCCTTCTGGTTCTCCACGTCCTTCCTAGCCTGCAGCATGACGTTCAGTACTTATCTTTGAGTTCGACGATCATCACACCTCTGAGGTAGTGGTTCACAATTCTTTCATCTGCTGCCTGTGCTGTCTTCTCTACTGTTTCCCGTCGCTCGCATATATCTGCACCATTTCACGGAGTTGAAGTGTTCGTTGGAATACACTGATGCCTTCCAGATCTCGGGGGTTGAATCGGTTACCAGTGCACTTTAGTTTGGTGGCTCGGTTCTCGCCTGTCATTTCCACACACACTCTTGCCTACAGCCCGGCTGTTAGGGTCTGTGCCGTGGAAACAACACAGGTTGGATTCGTACTGCCTTGGGCCCCAATGCTTAAGGATGCCAGCTGCGTTCTTCTTAAACCAGCACGAATTCTGGACACCTGTTGCTCAAATCTTACCACCTACCTCCCGCTACTATACGACTCTGTCGGCTTGTCTCTGCATCTTTCGCCATTCCCAAGCTGCGGTCTCATCCCTGGCGATCTCCTTTACTATATTCTCTTTTCGATCTTCACACTTCAAAAAAAAAAACTTTTCTCTCTGTCATTGTTTTTCCATTTCATAGCTTTCTCCGATCTTTTCTCTTCCAAGTCGTCTTTGTAACCCTCCTCTCCTCTCTGTCTCCAAACTTCGTTTTCACATTTCTCCTCTATTATTCCTTTTCTTGACCTAATTTCTGGTTGGTCAAGGGATTCATTTCTAAGAAACTCATACCAATGGGGGCTGTTGCATGGCAACACCGCTCCTAGTCCCTCACTTATTGTTCTCGAAGTTCCACCAGCCTAATCCTTAAACATAGGGCATTAGGCCTACTCTTCCTTAGCATCATCGTTGATAGAAAAAAAATTAACGAGAGAGACTGATCTACTTTAACTGTTATTAATTTTGCCAACTATTTCGTTTGAGTCAATTTGTACACCATAGTGTACCATCATTGTTTATGTTAACACGAGCCTCCTTCCCACGACTCTCTCTCCCCTTTGTTTGTAAGTGAGCGAGAGGCACTCGCTCGGCCGAATGTAAATAAAGCGGTCGAAGTGGAGAGTTGCGCTTCGTAACCGAGAGTGAAAACACGCTTGATTTCTTGTGTCTGACAAAAACACATTATTAATGTAAAAGGACATTACATTTGGCGACGAGAGATGTCAAATACTCAGTTGCTCGTTCCAGCACTTCAACCTTTTTCCTCTAAAGGTGAAAATGAAAGCGACAGATGGGCTTTGTGGGCCGAATTATTTGCATTTTATGCTGCGGCAACGTCCGTTACTATGGCTCAAGCGAAAAATAATGTGCTGCTGTTTTTGGGAGGAGCAGAAATAAGAAGAGCATATAAGACTTTGGAAATACCTGACATCAACACCATTCCACACGAGGACTTGCTGAAAATATTCGAAGACAAGTTCGGAAAAAAGAAAAACTACACCTACGAAAGACACGTGTTTCACAGCTTGTCACAGGAACCGGGTGAGAAGATAGATGATTTTATTATTCGATTACAATACCAGGCTCTTCTGTGCGATTTTGGAATATTGAAAGACACTGCTATTGTTGATCAAATAGTGGAAAAGTGTAACAGTGCTCGCCTACGCCGACGCCTATTGAAAGAGTCAGACCTAAAGCTGGATACGTTGCTTACAATTGCACGCGCCCAAGAAAGTGCGGAGGAACACGCAAAGAAAATGGAAGCAAGTTCAACGACAGTCGCACTGACTAACGCTGTTTCCTCACAGAGAGGCAGCAATAACATGAACAGTAAAACAAAATGTACACGTTGTGGTTGGAAGGCCACAAATCGAGTAATTGTGAAGCCATGAAAGGAAAAGAATGCCACAGATATGCATTATTTTAAAAATATGTGCCATTCGAAAACCGATTCTCCAAAACTGAAACAAAAACATAAGGAAAAATACAAAGACAAAAAGAAAACTCCGAATGAAGCAAACTGTTTTATGGACAACAGGCATAGTGACAGCGATTCATCTCACAGCGATTACCTGTTTATGATGAATGCACTGTTACGGTGGGGAATCTGAGCCTAGTCTAAAGCACCACTTGTTACGATGTTTCTCCGTGCCTTGTGTATCGCTACGTCACTGCTACAATGTTTACTGTTTTCTCTTGTTTAGTGTATTAACACTAATTCTTCAGTTCTATCTCCCTCTTTGAGTCACAACCTTAATTGTCTGTCCGAGTGACTATCACCCCCTCTTTTTGTAACCGCAGTGACCTCAATACCCAAATCGGAGAAACACACGCACGTTATACCTTAGCTTACACTCTTATACTATCGCATAACTTACCCTAGCTATTTCTCTAATAATCTATTACTTACAAAAAAAAGAATAATGTGCCTAATTGATCGTATAGTGGTAGTTCTCCTTTCCTTCCCCCCGTAAATCTTAATAAGGCCAGTTAAATATATATCACAAGGCAAAATTCTAACAATAAAAAAAAAAACAACCTTACTTCCTAGTTCTCCCTTTATCACTCTCCCCTTAACCAATAATCTGCTCCTGGTTGCAGTTCGGGCTTACCATCATAATAAATAATTTAAAGAAAATATTACACCTTCCCCTTCCCTTTTTGTCTTTCTTTAAATACTAGTCAAGGATATGTGCTCAATCGCACCCAAATTGTGATGCTTATATGCCAACCAATTATGTTTTTTCTTTCTTAAAATTTAAAAAAAATTATAAAATTTTTAATCAAGACACTTCACAAATATATATATATATATATAACACATTTATTAAATATGCAAATAATTGAATAAAGGAAACTAACAAGGTACTGTTACAAACTTCAAGAATTATTCTCTCGCCCCCCCCCCTTTTCTTTTTGTCTCGGGGTTACCCCAGCCCTCTTCTTTTTTTTTTTTTAAATAAATATTCTTCACAAAACAACAAGGACAAAATGTATCGAACTTATCACCCCTTTTAATTCATAATTAGACTGTCTCTCTCTCTCTCGCGACTAGCTTAACAACTAAAATTTATTCTACTTAACAACTAGGCGTAATGAGCAAGAGCGATTTTATCTCAAGGTAACCCCAGCCCTCTTTTCTTAATCACCAATAACACAATCTGCAGTCTGAAATATTTTCGCGCAGGCCTGTAATCAAAGTTTGTGCACTTATATGTACTTGGACGTCTCTAAAGTCTATATGATGATTCCAGCTGGGTTTGTGTTGACTCTCACTTCTTTTCTCCCTGGGTGCTGCGGGTGCTGTCCGCTCCAACTGGTGCGTTGATTCTGGCTCTCTCTCCCTCTCGGTGTCGAAACTGCCACGGTTGCGCTACGTGGTCAGGCCTGCTCCACTTTGCTGCCTCTTCGTCCTCGCTCTCAAACCCAGTCTATGAGCGGCGCACGACGAGAGTGACAACACAGGCCAAACACACCTAGGTACCCCGGCGTAAGGAGCATGAGCCCGATTTCTGCCGTGTACCCCTGTGTTCTGGTCACCTGTTGCAAAGCCCCTGACCACGTTCGCTTACCCCACGCCTGCTCACTCCTCGTCATGCGGGATCCTCTAGGCCTACCAGGCCGCCTGGGTCGCTGGTGCCGTCGTCTCGTCCGTCTCCTTCAAGTTGTCGATTGCTGAAAATTTTTTTTCTTGCTGTTAGCTGTCAACTTCACACTTTGAAATCTCAACCTCCTCTGTGTCTTTTTCTCTCTTTTTGCATCTCATTTCCTCTCCACCTTGACCTTGATTTCTATTGTTCTTATTTCTCTTTCTAGGGACTTCCTCTCTCCTCTCTCGTTGTCCGGGCAACACCACACCCCCACTCTCTTGCTCATTGTTCGTATTTTCCGATTCCTAATCCCTACACAAAAGCGGGCTCTAGGCCTACTTTTCTTGACTTGTCTCGATTACGCCAATTTTTATGAGTGCTACAAAAAAAAATTCCTACTGATATACTACTGCAAAATCTTCTTTTGCTTTTGCTCGAGTCGAGAGAGATCAGTCAATCACCCTTGGGTTCGATTGAGTTTTATTCTCCTGTAAGCTTTCAAATCCCTAAGATTAATTAATCTAGCTTATTCAACCAAAACTCCCCAATTCCCTTTCTATTCCCCGATCTTTCTGAGTATTACCCCTATACGATCTTTATTTTTCCGGTTTATTTTCAGAGCCAATAATTTCTAGTAGTAACACAGATATGCTTCTTTCGCATATCTGTAGTGTCGGGCCGTGTACGATACTTAATATCGTGCACGTCCTGTCACAGCACAAAAACTACCATCAGTAAACATTAAAGTGAATGAACAAACAGTGCCCTTTGTTGTGGATTCGGGTTCAACATTTTCTACTATCACAGAAAAGTACAGATTACGTCCGATGAAGTTTTTGCGTACATGTCGAAGGATCCCATTCCACCCCTGGGAGAAGTAATTCTACCAGTAGAGGCAAGAAAACAAAAGCGCAAGGTAAGATTTATTGTAGTGGCAGATGGCGATCACCCCTGTTTGTTGAGTAGTAACGCAAGCAAAGTGTTCGGTTTTATCACTTTTAGTGAGGATGTATGTTTCTCAGTACATCCAGGTTTAGAAGATTTGATAAGCGTATATGACAAATTGTTTCATGGGCTGGAAAAATTATATAATTACCAGGCTAGGATTGAGATTAAAGAGGGTACGATCCCAAAGATGTTACCCATTAGGCGTACACCCTTTAACTTACGCGATAAGGTTGAGCAGGAGGTTAAACACTTGCTGGATGGGGATATTATTGAGCGAGTAGAAGTCATAACGCCATGGTTGTCACCAGTCGTCTCAGTCGAAAAGAAAAACGGGTCAATACGTTTATGCCTGGATGTACGCGAGCTTAATAAATAAAGCAGAAGTATCCGATCCCCACAGTTGATGGTATTTTGTCAGAGCTGGGTAAAGCTAAAATTTTCACAGAATTAGACTTCTCGAAGGGATTTCATCAGGTAAAACTCCACCCGGATTCGAGAGTTTTTACCGCATTTTCAGTTGAATCGGGAGTATATATAGATTCAAACGGCTGATTCTTGGTACCATATATACTCGCGTATAAGACGACCCGCGCATAGGCTGACCCCCTGTTTTTGAGCCCAAAAAGTTGAAAAACGCCTTGACCCGTGCATAAGCCGAGGCAAAAAAGGAAAATAAAGGAAAAGCTTGAGGGAAAAATTTTTGGTTGTGGAAACAGATTCCTGGTGGTTGTTTGTGTATGTAATAATATATTTTAATTATAACCATATTAACTTTCTTTATTAAAACATTCTGGGACGATTTTCAAGTTTGGGGCAAACTTCCACTCCTAGGCCTATCTCAGTTTACGTTCAAATTCGAACCCATGTTTACCTTGATCCCCTTAAATTGTTTTACACACGGTTTGAATCACCATATATTATCTTTAAAATTACAACGCTTAACAGATACAAAAAAATTATTTGAAGAATTTTATATTTTATAAACCATCTTTTGATCATGGTTTCAATTTTGGTTCGATCATCTTTCAGTATGCCTAACGCATTTTTATTTATGTATTTTTGATTTTTGGTTGTGGAAATCAATTCCTGATCTTTTTTTTTGTGTATGTAATAATATATTTTAATTATAACCATATTAACTTTATTTATTAAAACATTCTTGGACGAGTTTCAAGACGCACTTGGCAAGCACACAGTGACAGTTTAACATGGTCGTCTCCATCTCGTTTCCGGGATTTGACTTTGCATTTGCTTTTTACAGTGGAAAATTGAGGAAAAAGATGCGACATGATGCAGTAATTAATGTATTTATATGTATTGTTTGACATATATTGTATATATTTGTACAATGTGCTGTAAGATATATTAAATTTTATGCACTTTGCGATAATAGGCTATCGATGTTCAAAAGGCATGCGGCAGTTTGGGGCAAATTGGGACCGAACTCCAAATAATAACTCAGGTTATGTAAAGCCTAGATTAATGAAATTTGGAGGAATAACAGGGTAAATAAGACTGTGTATACTGTTAAAATTTGATCAAATTCCAGCGAGAAGTTTCCGAGTTATGCTGTGAAAATTGTAACAAGTGCTGGTTAGTACTCAAAAGTAAACGTGTTATGATGTTGAATGATTAACTCGAAAACTTCTTGTTGGAATTCAATCAAATTTTAACGGTATATAGAGTCTTATGTACCCTGTTATTCCTCCAAATTTCATTAATCTAGGCTTTACAGAACCTGAGTTATTAACTTGTTGATCTTGGTAGCGGCATTTTTATTTCTGTTCATAGGCCAGTTGGCGTTCAAATAAGAACCCATGTTTACCTTGACATCTATAATACCCCCTTAAATTGTTTTACACACGATTTGAATCACCCTATATAATCTTTAAAATTACAATGCGTAACAGATACAAAAGAATTATTTGAAGTATTTTATTTTATAAACCATTTTTCAATCATGGTTTCAATTTTGTATTGATCATCTTTCAGTAGGCCTAACGTATTTTTATTATAATTATCACCGGACCCCAGAGCATTTGCTTTTAACAATGGAAAAGTGGATGGAAGATTGAAGAAAAAGACATGAAATACTGCACTGTATATTGTTTATAATTGTACAATGTGCTGTTAAGGTCTATTAAATTTCATATGCTAGTGCTTGGCGATAGTATCGATGGTAGCTTGATATTGGTACACCCCACTTGATCAAACCTCACATCATCGAATCTCACATCATCGGAAACCACGGGCCACGGGGATGGTTGGAGGAGGGCAATATGACTTGTTATATAGGGAGTGCAAGTGTGACGTCAGTCCTTGGAATTCTTCAGTCACGTGACTCGATTTGGTTCCAAACAAGTCTTCTCGCTTCGGGATTTAACATGGTTCCAACGTAGGGGTGGAATAAAATCGCTTTTTATAAACCCAGTAACACTTATGTGAAATTGTTTAGTTTCTCACTGCTCAAGAAGGAGGCAAAACAGTGATTTAGATATCTATCGTTTTCCCAAAGAAAGAAAGATCCGCGAACGATGGCATTCTTTTGCTAAGTGATTAAAAAGCGTTCTAATATTAATATATAAATTATATAATGGGATTAAATGTCTTAATAATAGTATCAATTACACAAATTAACATAATAATTTAAGAGATGTCATTTTTACTGGCCGCCCGTTTCAACGTTACTAGTACGTATATTGCGTGGTTCCAATGTTTGGAACCAGCGATCCCATTTCCTAGGCTCTCGGGCCGTTCATCGCGCAAATGACGTCCGCTGTGATGCAGTCACTTGCACTCCCTATTGATGTGAATAATTATTTTTCATTATGAACCTACGGTTTTTGAACGAAACTATACTTTATTATATATATTGTGACGAAAAGTTGATGCTGACGCGTCCCAATGCATTTTGTGACGC
>JAHWFO010037430.1:3977860-3997391 GCA_023313115.1 Rhysida immarginata
TACGACTAATATTAGACAACACAGATATGCCTAATAAAATGGCATATATGTAGTGGCGGGCCATGTGAGATATAAAACGAAATATCACACATGTCCCGTCACAATATTATTATTTGATATGGAAAATTATATTAATGATCGAAAATTACGTTTTATTCATCAAAAAAGCTGTAAATTGATAAAACATAATTAAAACTGAAAAAAAAACTACACGCAGTAATGCAGACAATATTTACCTATGTCATGAAGTAGTGCGCTAAGCGGTAAAAACGCAAAACAGCATGTTTCGTTGTGGTAAAAACTCAACTCTAGTGCGAGTTTATTTGTTAATAAATTTTCGTTTTTCCCGTTAATAAAAATTTACTATTATTATTTAATAAATACGTGTAATACCACAAAAACAAATCATTTCATATTGCACAATGTTTTTATTTATTATTTTAATTCTTACAGTAGAAAATTTCTGGCCATGCCTCGATGATAGCCTGAGACACTCCGGTTAGCACGATCTTCAAACACCGCTCTGATCCATGCCTCTCTCTCACGAATGACTCTCCTCTGATGTAGTGGCCGAACACCACCATTTCAATCGATTTTTAATTTTTAATCGATTTTTTAAAGATTAAATATTATCAATTTTATTAAGTATATCCACATATCAGATTTTATTGTGAACTGAAAAAATTCAGATCCAACTAAAAAAATTCAAAAAATTTTATTTAAAAAAAACAATTTTAAAAGTTCAATTATTCTGTCTTTTGATGTTGTTGATATTGTTTAACTTACAATAAATTAACACAAAAAAAAAAAAAAAAGAAAAATAGTCGATGTTAAAAATTTTTTAAATATTTTTTTAATAACCGATTTTTTTTAATATCAACCCCTTGTAAACAACTACCAATCGATATATAACAACTACTCTGTGGAGGTTTGGTAGAGTGGTAGAAAAAAAATCCCCCTATATTTGATTAAATGTGGCCTGATTTCGATTATATGTGGTTCGCCGAAGTGAGGTTTGCCGATTCGATGGAGTGAGATTCGATCATGTGTAGGGTAACCGTATCGATGTTCAAAAAGTTTCGAAATCGAATTTTTTAGTCTTCTTGAATCTTCGATGTTCCATTTTGAATACTGTTTAGATTAATGTATTTACTGTATGTATTGCAATGAGAGAACGCGTAAAGATGCGCTGGTTTCGTTTGAAGCCCCTTCCCCTCTCATACTTTCTCCAAAATGGCCGCCACAGCCTTTTAGACATTCTCATTATGCTGCAAAGAGAGAGAATACTTTTATCTTATCAGAAATTTATTTATGCAGTGAAAGGGTTAATAAATGAAATCTAAACGGATTAATAAATAAAATTATTGCTTAGTTTTTTGTAAACTCCACTTTTATAAGAGTTTTCATCAACTCTGACCCGCGCATAGGCCGAATGTGGTTTTTAGGGGTCATTTTTTGGGAAAAAAAATCTGCTTATACGCGGGTATATACGGTATATCGACAGCCCCAGAAATTTTCCAGGGAGCAGTACGAATGGCAGTTGCTGATTGCGAGGGAGCTCGAAACATTAGTGACAATGTTTTGGTGTTCTCCAAAGACATGGTCTCTCACGTGGAAAGATTACGCCATGTATTTGAAAAGTTGTTTAAAAGTGGGCTTAGACTAAATAGGAAAGAATGCAATTTTGCGAAAGAACGTTTACTTTTCATGGGATTAGAAATTTCAGGTAGGGGTGTATCAATTGATGATATGAGGCTAAAACATTTGTTAGAGCTTAGAGAACCTACCACAGTGTCAGAATTGCGTAGTTTTTTTGGGACTCATTAATTACTGCATGCGATTTTTGCCTAGAGTTGCCACAGTTACAGCTTCGCTAAGACATTTGCTTAAGCAGGAATGTCTTTTGAATATCTCAAACAAGAATTAGCTAGAAAGACAGAACTGGCATTTTATGTTACAGGCCGAGAAACGTTTCTTTTTGTAGACGCAAGCCCAATAGGACTGGGTGCGGTATTAGCACAGAAAATTCCAGAATACGATAATCAGATTGTTCCTATTGCATTTGCAAGTAAAGCACTAACGTAAACTGAGAAAAAATATTCTCAAACAGAGTGAGAAGCACTAACGGTTGTTTGGGGATGCGAACGCTTCCAATTATTTTTGATAGGCTGTCAGTTTAGAGTGTATACTGATCATAAACCTCTTTTGGTTCTTTACAACGCAAATTTCAGACTAGCAGCCCGGATTGAACGTTGGTTACTCAGACTTCAAGTTTTGATTTTTCGATTGAATACATTCAAGGCTGTAGGAATATTGCCGACTCTTTGTCATGATTATTCCTTAGCAGTTTGCAACCAGAAAAGAAAATTTGCATAGTCACAGAAAGCTATGTTAATTCCGTAATTAATAGTAGCATTCCAAAAGCTTTGTCTCTGGAAGAGATCAGGGAAGGGCCAGAAAGGGATGAAGAGATTCAGAGCGTAAAAAGAGCGCTCCGTTCTAATAATATGCAGGGATTCCCAGAGGCGTTTGCTCAGGTTAAGTCAGAATTATCGTGGAAAGGGATTCTGTTGAGGGGAAACAGGCTGGTGTTCCCAACTGCACTTCGTGACCAAGCGCTGAGAATAGCACACGAGTCACACAAGGAGTGATTAAAACTAAATCACTACTGCAGACAAAAGTATGGTGGCTGGGCATGGACAAACAAGTGGAAAGAATGATAAGAAACTGTGCTCCTTGTCAGTTAGCCCTTCCACCCAAGATTTTTAAGAGCGTAAGACCAACAATAGAGATAAATTATCCATGGGAACATTTAGCAATTGACTTATGTGGTCCATTTGTAGACGGTACAACATTGGCTGTGTTGGTGGACTATTTTTCGAAATGGCCAGAAGCCACCCTCCTTCGATCCACCTATACGTCCAAAATCATTAGCTGGCTCCAAGCTGTATTCAGTGATCATGGGTTTCCTAAAATTATTACCTGCGACAATGGCCCCCAATTCATTTCTAAGGAATTCACTGACTATCTTCAGGAATGTAACATTAAGATTCATCATACTATCCCGTATTGGCCACAAGCCAATAGACAGGTGGAGAGACTGAACAGAGTTTTTTTAAAGACATTTCATACAGCAACAATTGATAACTGTCACGATTTGAAGAGTGCTCTCATTCGGTTTCGTCACCAATATCGGGCAACACATCATTCATCAACTAAGATAACACCGGCTGAAGCTCTTATGTGAGGTCAAATACGCACTAAAATACCAGAATTCACCATGCCAAAACTGTGCAAAGGTCAGCATAAGGCTAGAGCCAATTTGCGCGAGGCTAATATAAACAATGCAGTGAAATGACAGAATGATACGATTACAGAATGGAAAATTGGCGACAATGTATATTCAAACAGCCGAAAAAACATAAGCTGTCATCTGCATTTTCACCCAAAATTTGGACGATCTCAAAGATTAACGGGCCAAGAATTGAACTCACCGTACAGGATGGCAACAAAATCGAGAGACACGCATCGTTTATTCGTAGAGCATGCAACAATAAAATAGAGCAAGAATCCGAGGACGATGACTATCCAGTGCCCCCATGTGATTCTGCCGACGGAGATGCTGCATAATCTGCGAACGATCGGCCAAGGCGGAACATTCACCGCCCAGAAAGTTTTGATGATTTTATATGTGACTTTTAAATATATATATCATATTTTAATTATCTTTTATTCAAATTAATAAGCAGTATGTAATCAAGTTAGTTTATACTTGTATTACAGTTTTTTTCGTTCTTATAATTTTCTATTTTATTTGTTGGGAGGGATTGTATTATCATTGTTTATGTTAACACGAGCCTCCTTCCCACGTCTCTCCCTCCCCTTTGTTTGTAAGTGAGCGAGAGGTACTCGCTCGGCCGAATGTAAATAAAGCGGTCGAAGTGGAGAGTTGCGCTTCGTAACCGAGAGTGAAAAGACTCTTGATTTCTTGTGTCTGATACAAACTCATTATTAATGTAAAAGGACATTACACATAGTTTAATAATAATAAAAATAAATAAAAAGAAACACGGGCTAAATTTTTGATTTAGACACAGTAAAGCATTGAGTATCGGAAAAAGAACAGATTCCCAAAGTAAAAAAAAAAAAGATGGTTTCATTTGCAGTTCCATTATAACTAACTTCCCCAGACACTTTCTTTTAGTTATAGATATATATATATAACTAAAAGAAAGTGTCTGGGGAAGTTAGTTATAATGGAATTGCAAATGAAACCATCCTTTTTTTTTTTTTTTTTTGTAAGGAATATGACATGTCTCGTCACACAGTGAACTTGATTAGTCTATTTGTTTTGAAATCTTTTAATCGTTTATTTTGTTATTAAACCTGATTGGTTCTTGATATGTATAAATAGCCCTGATGTATTTTATAATCTCGGTCTTGTTGCAAAATGGACCTGTATCACCCGAAATACATATACAAGATAATAAATTTTGTGTTGTGGACGTGCGGTGTGACTCTTTTACTTCCTTCTAGGTTATTGATTAGTAATTTTTTAAAATTTACTTGTTACGGCGTAGCAGATTCCTATTAAATATTTTATCACATTCAGTTCTTCCTGGTCTTCCTTTGCGATAAGCCGTAGTTCACATTGTTCTCAATGTGAAAAATAGGATGTTTCATCTAAAGTGAACCAATAGCTAACTTCTAAAATACAAATTACAGTATGGAAGTCAATGTTGAAATGTGGAATGTAAACCCCCTATTTTTAATGGTATTTTAGGATTCTACACAACATTTGAGAAACGTTTTATTCTTAAGTGTTTTTTCAATTGATCCAACCGTTTAAGAGATAGAGGCACTGAAAGTATGGTGTGTTTGGATTTAAAGAAAAGGCAAAAACGTCACATGGAAATGGAATAGTCAAACTATCAAACCAACCATACGATTATTTCTTATTTTTTTTATAGACACACTATCAATCTTTGTTTTCATTTAAATGGATGAAAATTTCTGTTTTTTACCTTTTCTTTAAATTCAAACGCATCATACTTTCACTGCCTCTATCTCCTTAACGACTGGATATTTGAAAAAAAAAACACAAAGAATAAAACATTTCTCAATGTTGTATAGAATCTTAAAATACCATTAAAAAATAGGGGTTGATTGCCATATTCGAAAATGGTGTAGGCTTTTTTAGAAATGGAATACATATAAAAACCCTTTACGTAAAGTACAATAATTCTTCCATTGAAAGTACTCTTGTCAGATTTGTATTTTAGAAGTTGGCTATTGGTTCACTTTAGGTGAGACAACCTGTGTATAAATACATTTATATGTATGTATGCTTTCAATATACAGGGTTATTCAAAATGAATGATGCAAAAAGAAAACGTAGCGGTGACCAGTATAATCAAGATATTTAAAAAAGACAGATATTAAATGAAAGGTAAAGTCTCCAAGTTTCATTTGGCAACGCTGAAAAACCCAGCTCACCTGTCCTTCACTGCCTGTGTGATTTCTTTCTGTGGGCTACGTGAAGGACAGCATCTTTGATCCCATTACCGCATGACTTATAGGAGATTTAAAGCTGTGAATTTCCCAAGTGATCGACGCAATTGGTGAAGGAGTGCTAGCAAAGGTGTAAGAAGAATTTGAATATCGTTTTGATGTCTGCCATGTGATATCCATATTTTGTAAATATATCAATTATATTGGTTGCGGCTACGTTTTCGTTTTGCATCAGGCATTTTAAATAACCCTGTATATTGTTTTCTCTATACATATACACAGTCCAATCACATTAATGTGACCACCTGTCAGTAGCCAGAATAACCACCTTTCACAGCGCAGACAGCTGCGAGACGGTCAGGAAGAGACTCAATAAGGTTCTGGAAAGTATTGACAGGGATGTGAAGCCAATCCAATTCCAGTTCTGTGGCGAGCTGCCATAGGTTGCTTGGTGGAGGATCCATGGTGGGAGCAACCTGATCGAGGTTTAAATCTGGGTTTAAATCTGGGGAGTTTGGGGGCCAGAGGAGTGCCATAAACGCATCCTCGTGTGTTTCAAACCACTCATGGACACTGTGCGCAGCAATGCACGTTGCATTGTTCTGCTGGAAGACGCCATCGTGCTGAGGAAACACAATCAGCATGTAGGGGTGGACATGGTCCGAAAGGACAGATGGTACTTCCATTATCCATGGCGCCGTCCACAATGATGAGTGCACCCAGGCAATGCCACAAAAACATTCCCCAGACCATAATGCTGCCTCCTCCGGCCTGGATCCTTGCGGCGCGTTTTGCAAAGTGTTTTCTGACACTGAACACTGTACATGCATCGCCCATCTGTCTGATGGAGCATAAACTGTGATTCATCAGAAAAAGCCACCTTTCGTTACTCTGTTGCTGTCCAGTTGCGGTACTGGCATGCAAATGTCAGTCTTTGTCGCCGGTGAACAGCCGTCAGCATTGGTGTACGAACCAGCCATCTACTGCGGAGCCCCATATGCAGCAACGTTCGCTGAACTGTTGTTGAGGATACACGTTTGGTAGCTCCCCCAGTTCATCTGGGAGGTCAGTTGGTCCACGGTTTTGCATGTCTGTTCGCTTGCAATCATCTTCGTAGCCGTTGTTCACCTCTGTCATCTATGGCCCGTGGTGCCCCGCACGTGGCATGTCGCAGATTTTGGGTATTGCCATTTTGCCATGCAGGGTACACTTTCACCATGGCGGCATGTGAACAGTTCACAAAACTAGCCGTGTCGGAAATACTGCTACCCTTTGCTTGGAAGCCGATGATCATGCCCTTTTAGAGGTCGGATAAATCGCTATGTTTCGCCATGACTCCAACAATTGCAATGTTTTCTGCTTCCCTCTGACACCCTTCCTATAACCCGCCCTCCCACTTCTGATATTGGTACGTACCTTCTGGACGTAACCATTTTCCACTGATGTTGAACGTAGGGGGTGGTCATATTAGAGTGACTGGACTGTGTATGTTTTCTGTTATCATTGTTGGGCAATGTGCTGTTAAGAGAAGCCCTTAACACATTATAATTCATCATTCTTGCTTTCTAGTTTTGAATCTGTGCCACTCCATCTGCTAGGTTTTTTTTGGGTTTTTTTTTTTTTTTATATTGATATTGTGCCACTGAGTGGGGCTACTAGGAAACTAGGGAGCTTCACAATATATCATCTACCATAGTTTGACCTCTGACATTAATTCCCTATGGATAATTCCTTTGGAATCAAAGAAAACGATGAGCAGAGTCTTGATTTGGCTTTTCTGCATGTGCACTTTTTTTTCGGTTTTAAAGAAACTGTAGCTTCCATTCGGAGCTCTGGTGCTTTGTAAGTGGCTCATACTGAAAGCACCATAGATAATAATGTATAAAACTATATAAATATTGACTGACTGTATGATCTGTGGATGCTTGCGTAAAGATGAGGGAAGGATACCACTTTTCAACAAAAAAACTTTTAATAACCATATATGTACATTCAGCTACAAAGTAGCCATCATCAGTTTAAAAAACCTGTTATCTTTCTCTACTTAATCCCACTTCCATTTTATTGCAGCTCTCTTTTAAGTCCGCCTTTCTAGACATGTCGTTCTTCTACTTGATCATGATTGGCTACCCTTTTTTATATATACTTGTACCCCTTCTTTGTTACCTTGATTCATACTGATGATGGCTACTTTGTAGCTGAAATATTCATATATGATTATTAAAAGCTTTTTTTGTGGAAAAGTGGTATCCTTCCCTCATCTGTATGAAAGGACCATGTTCCATTATCTGTTAAAATGCTTGACATAAAGTCTGGTTCCATATCAGCCACTCTTTTCATGTCCCTGTTGTGCTCCAATCAGGAATGTTTTTTATTGTGTCCCAAGTGTGTGAGTGCTACAAAGCGAGAACAGACCTTCAGCTTGTTCAAATTTTCTATTAAATTTAGGAACAGTGGATTTAGGAATTCCAGTGAGGTTCTCAATGAGCCTGGTAGCTACACAACAATCATTTCGAAGAATTTCAGCCATTTTTTGAACATGCTCTTCAATTCAAACTGTCAATGATGGTCCTGGTTGTTGATCATCTTTTATGCTCTCTCTACCATCAAGAAATCTTGCATACCAGGGAAATCAACTCAAAATCAAGTTTTTTGTAGTTTTTCATGCAAAATGTACTCCATTTCTTGATTCTTCATCTACCTTATGCACTGTTTTGCTGAAAACTGCAGATCTCCTGAAAACATTCTTATGACTCATTGTTTCACTTTTACCCAATTACAGCTTTTTCACAATTATTTACCCATTATTCACAATCATTCATCATTTTGATTGATTAATTTTATATTTAAAGCAATTTACAGTTGTATTATACAAAGTCTTTATAATTGAAGTTCCATTTTGACATGGCCATAAAAAATAGCTACTGGACCAAAAGTACTTGGCAATAGTATACAAGAGGGCATGGGAAGTTCATAACCACCAAAAAAAAATTAGTTCAAAAGGTCACCACCAGCATGGAATGGCGCTCTATGCAATATTCGTATACGAAATTAGACACAAAGACACAGGTTAACAAGTCTTTAACCGTTAATAAAATTAGTTACATATTGAATGTGGCCTCCACCGAAAGCAGGTTACACCGGATTACTGCGTTCTCACTGTATACGAATATTGCACAGTGGCTTTGAGGTAACCCCAGAGCCAGAAGTCACAGGGGTTGATATCTGGTGACCACGGTTGCCAAGAAAGGGAGAAGTTTTGGCCTATAATCCGTTCATCTGTGAAATGTTGCTGAAATAACTGTTTGACACATGTACCAATATGAGGTGGAGCCCCATCCTGCATAAAAATCGTTGTATCTAAAATGCTACGTTTGCTGAAGTTATCACAAAACTTCTTAGCATCGACGCCATGCGAGCAGCAGTCACAGTGTATTTCACGAGTCCATCTCTCGACTGCTCTTCAAAAAAATACGGTCCAGTTATGACATTTGCTGTCATAACACACCACACAGTAAGTTTAGGAGAATGCAATGGAATTTGGTGGAGAACATGAGGGGGACTGGTGGCCCAAATCCTGCAGTTATGGGTGTTGACATCACCATTCAGATAAAAATGGGCCTCGTCCGTCCACAAAATGTTCCATGGCCAATGCTCGTCCACCTCCATCCGTGTAAGGAATTCCATTGCGAAGGTTTCTCTACGAGGAAGATCGTTAGGTTCGATTTGTTGGACAAGGTGGATTTTGTATGGGTAGTGCTGCAGCACTTTACATAAGATCTAAGTACGCCATACTTAGTGGTAAGTCCATTCAACGTGCAATAGCACTTACGCTGCACGCCCCTTGTGAGGTTTCCATTTTTGCTTCCTCTACAGCTACTGAAACAGCCTCCACAGTTTTCTCAGAGACGGGTTTCCTTCCTCGGCCAGGTGCTACCGATAACAAACCTGTGGCTTCAAACTTTGTCATCATCTTCTTCAAACTCTGCGGTGTCATTGGTCCCCGACATACATGTATTCGTTGAACGGTACGATAATGTTGCAAAGCCGGCCGTACATTGCTATTGCATTCATAATAACATTTAACCAGAAACGCATGGTCTTGCATGGTAACAGGCATCGTCGACTAGTAACAAATGAGGCGTACTGACAACGAGGCTCCCTTTCTTATTTCTGAAAACCAAATGACTTGTAAAGCGCATATGCATAAACCACATTGTTAACCTGTGTCTTCGTGTCTAATTTCGTATACGAATATTGCATAGAGCGCCATTCCATGCTGGTGGTGACCTTTTGAACTAATATTTTTTTTTTGGTGGGTATGAACTTCCCATGCCCTCTTGTATAATATTACCAAGTATTATAGCTTTTGGTCCAGTAGGTTTTTTTTTTTAGGCCATGTCAAAATGGAACTTTAATTATAAAGACCTTGTACATAATTATGAATCATTTATTATATACAGGGTGAGTCAAAAGTCTGTTACACCCTTCCTATCTTGATACCAATGTAGTTACGCAACTTCCAATACAGGAAATGAATAGGAACTTGATGTGGAGCACCTTTCATCATCTGAAATATGCAAATTAGGACACATCCAAATTCTATTTCGAAAACCGTAAGAGATACACAAAAAATTCCAATTGGACATTTGTTCAACAGCAAATTCCAAACAAAACAAAATAAAGTTCACTAAAAATCCAATGAGCAGATCACCCACAATCCTCATTGCAAGCTCTGCAACATTAAAACCTTGATACCTGTCAAGATTGAGGCAAGGGATGAGTGGTCATAGGAGGAAACAAGAGCAACAGAGTCCAAAGATCCTGGGTTCAAGTCTCAAAAGTAACCACCCAGTGTTTTTTTTTTCTTCTGAAAACCATTTGCCAAGCGTGCAGATTATTTCATGCACCATCCTCATCCTGTTCTGGAAAGTTCCACAATTTGCCATAAAGTCACCAGTTTCATGTGCAATTAGTATAAAAGGCATGTTGAAGCTGAGAAAAAAGTCAGACCAATGCAAGATGCAACAGTACACTAACCAGGAAATGATCAACATTTCCTTTGCTTTGGTGATGCGAGGCAAAATTAACATGCAACAACCGGGCATTGTTAAAATGTCATGCGGAATTATGCTCTGATGCAAGTGGACATCACATTGAACACTGTCTGGATTGATGGAAAGATTTACTTTGTATCAGATGACTGACTGTAAGCAACAATTAGTAGAAGAGCCAATTGTCCTGTTGCAGAGCTTGCAATGAGGATTGTGGGTGATCTGCTCATTGGATTTTGGTGAATTTTTTTTGTTTTGTTTGGAATTTGCTGTTGAACAAATGAGCAATTAGAATTTTTTGTGTATCTCTTACGGTTTTCAGATGTCCTAATTTGCATATTTGAGATGATGCAAGGTGCTCCATCAGATGGAGCACCCTCAAGTTCCTATTCATTTCCTGTATTGGAATTTGTGTAACTACAATGGTATCCAAGATAGGAAGGGGGTAACAGATGTTTGACTCACCCTGTATAAAACAACAACAATAAAATTAATAAATTTTGATATTACTGTATTTCTTTCAATAAAATTGTTCCAAATTGTCTATAAATGGACTAAGGAAATTAATAAAATAGAATATACTATAAATAAAAATATTTTATTATTATCGTATCCTTGCATTTGTCGTATTTTTTAATATTCAAGATTGAAAATACATAAAAATTACTTAACATAATTAGCATTATAGCATATACAGGGTGACAATTATTGAGCTACATGAAAAAAGAAAAAAACCTGATAGATTTTGAACAATTGGCGAGATTCACTTAAAACTTGGCAGTTGAATTCAGGACACGTTGGGATTTTTTTGAGCCTGCGCACTCGTTGTTGTTGTTCATTTTTTGTTGAAAATGTCAAAAATGATCTTATCCTTATTATTCAAAGTGACCCAGATTTCGAAAAAATGTAGTTCATGCAGGACGGAGCATGACCCCATTGGACCAATAGAGTGTTTGAAGTCCTGGAAGAGCATTTTGGAGAGTGCATTCTGGCTATGGGGTACCCAGAGGCTACTGAAATGGGGATCGCTTGGCTGCCATATTATCCTGATCTCAATCCTTGTGACTCATTTTTGTGAAGCAATATTAAAGACAAATAACCCCGGAACCATCGCTGAGCTCAAAACAGCCAATCAGGAGGTCATCAAAAGCATTGATGTCTCGACACTTCAGCGAGTTTTGCAGATTTTTTTTTTTTTTTTTCGTCTGTGCTACATCATAGCCATTGATGGCAAGCATATCGAACATGTCATAAACTAAATTCGAATATCTGTAGCTACTTTTAACATTTGAATAAACTTTTTGAACTCGGACGGTCTGAGCCAAAGGTTCCTGGTTCGAATCCAGGCTGTGGAATTTTCTTTCCTATTTTTCATCATTAATTTGAACAGCTGAGGTATGGCGTACAATAAAACTCTTACTGAACATTCATGAATTATTCTTTAAACTAGTGTTTCTCAAAGTGGGTGATATCCTCCCTAAGGGGCGGTAGGGTCATTAGAGGGGGTGTTAAGTAGCAATTGGGCAGTAGGGGGGCATTAAGTAACAAGTGGAGAGTGAGGTGGGGGCAGAAATCACGAGACATGTGAATGATGTGCCATTATGATTCAGTTGTGTGAGCTTACATAATACGAGGGCTATTTCTTTTTCACCTCCAATGGGGCATAAAATAAAGATAAGTGTGAGTAGTAAAATTACTTTTCGACAGAGCCACTGAGAGATTGAGACATTTGTCATACCGGTGGACGAATTTTCCAATACCCTCGTCATAGACGTTTGCCGCCAGCATGTTGAGATACGTCTTCATGGCATCTTGAAGCTCTTTCTTGTGCGGATATGCTGACCTCCCAGACCTTTCTTCAGCTCTCATAAAAGATGAAAGTCACTCGACCCAAGTCTGGGCTGTATACCAGGTGATCAAATACTTCCCATTGAAATTGCTCAAGAAGCTGTTGGGTTACCACTGCAGTATGCATTCCTGCATTGTCACAAATCAAAATAATCCCAGAAGACAGCATTGCTCTTCTTTCCAGAAGATGCCATGGAGACCTATTTCAACATGCTGGCAGCAAGCTTCTATGAAGAGGGTATTGGTAAACTCGTCGGTATGAAAAATGTCTCAGTCTTTACAGTGACTAGGTCAAAAAAAACTTTGATTGTACTTGACTACTGGTAATAAAATCATTTTGCTGTTCACATATGTTTTTATCTTATGCCCCATTGGAGGTTGAAAATAAAATAGTCCTTATAGTTAATTGTATTGCCGATAACGATAGGAAAAAAAAAAAAAATTGAACTTATAAACCCTTCACTTCTGTAATTAAATGATGAGAGCAGTTTAGTAGTTTATTATGCGAGGTCTTCACAAGATGCCAAACGGCCCTTTCGATCTATCGCTATATCTCGCTCCCTTCTTCTGAACCACGGATTTCCTCGACCGCACGATCAATGATTTCCAAGATTTTTTTTTATAATCTCTTTGATATTTGCAGAAACCTTAAGATGCGGCTGTGGGGGGAGAGGGGTCGTTAGTAAATTTTACTTATACTGAGGGGGCGTTCATAGAAATATGTTTGAGAAATACTGCTTTAAACAAAGGCACTTTCACATTTATAATATTAGTATGGATAGCTCAATAATTATCACCCTGTACTTAAAATAATATGAATACTATAGTAATTTAAAATGACTAAATGACTGTAAAAAAACAAAATTCATTGTTGGCACATTGCTCCATTGTTCCTTTTCTGATTGAGTGTTACGTTATTATTAATGAGCAATGCCAACATTCTGAAACTTTTACGGAATATAGTTGAAATGTTTAGCTAATTAACTCATTTATTCATCCACATATGGTGATGGGTGCTATACGAAAATAAAATCTGTCACCTTTCCCATTGGACAGACTGTGTATATTTATCATAAGAGGACATTTTAGGCTGTTTTGAGATTTTTAAAACTCACTTAAATTGTTGTGGCTTTTACAGCAGATGCAATTTATTGATTTTTCACAAGCTTTCTTGATTTTTAGCTACTGTGACTTAATACAGTATAAAGGAGCGACTTACAGTTTGGAAACTACGGTAACTTGATATAGGAAGTGCTACAATCACAAGAATGTGAAAATGGTTGCAATGTGATTTTTTGGATGATCCATTGATCATTTGATCAGTTTGATGATCTGTTGTTGGAAAACTTTTTTTTGTTTTATGTGGAATTTGATGCCGGACAAGTTTGAAATTCGAGTTTTTTGCCTATCTCATAAGGTTTAGGCTAGGGATGTGCCGATACGATATGACATATCGTTTATCGGCGATATTTACGTTTCGATATTCGATAATTTATCGATATCATCAAGGACGATAATATTGATCCGATATGATATTTTGTTTCCGATATCCGATATAAATTCATTTGAAATCATGAATCATTTCGTTTTTTTGAATTCATAAATTCATATGAAACTTTCGGGTCATCGAAATAAATTCTGGTGACCAATCCAAAAGATTTCAGATTATTAAAAGTCCTTTCATGTATATGCCTTCTCATAGGCCACTTCATTTAACCCATTCTAATTTCGACCAATCCTATGTGGCCTTACCCTCGCCGTTTCTGCATATAAAGAAGTTCTCGTTCCTAGTCTCATTGCAAACAACCTCATTCCTAGTGAGCAATTTGGCTTTCGTCCAGACAAAACTTTAGGCATCAGTTCAGAAGAAAGTGCTGTGTTTTATGGTATCATGAAATCAAGTCAGCAATGACTGTACGAATTAATTTTAGAAGGAAATTTGGACGATCACAACCTGATTACAAAAGTATCATTGCATGATATTCTGATGTGTACAAAAACATAACACAGGATCAACGGTGAAAGCTTTACCTAACATATCAACTTTCGAAGTAGTTTGGATGGAGGGAGGATTCTGATGATGCTCCTCTTCTCTCATGAGATGCCTCAGTCTTGTTGTAGGAGAAGCAACTTAGGCATCCCTGGCAACTGGTTTTATGGTTCTTAGCTCAATTCTTAGCATCTGGTCCTCCATGGTGCCTTGACCTACGAAGAACTTGCAGAGCAGCTTAGTCCAGGAATGACTTTTGGGATGGCTTGACCCAGTAATGACTTTGGGGCATTTTCATCCCTCTCACTTAGTATTGTGACATTCCATGTCAGTTGGGGTATCACATGGGTCCAGCAGGAACGTTTGTGCCATGTTTTGTCTTTTTATTTTGATATTTGGAAATTGGGATATTTTCTGTTTCTTATTAATATATTTGTTTTGTTTGTTTTTTTTTATATGCTCTTTATTCCAGTATGTTTCAATAAATACATACGATTTACTTAATTTTTAATCCAATGTGTATTATTTTTGTAGTATATTTAATGATTTCTTTTAAGATTATTGTCTGTAAAATATTTTAAAGAAATTGCAGTTTTTTTTGTTTGCTGACGATCGCTGTGTGCGATTGTTATCGCGCAACAGAATTCGTCATTGTTTGTGGAGAACTGACATTGTTTCTGGGAGGATTTCTCAGAAGATGTGTCAGTCTCCAAGAGGTGTATTGTTAAGATTTTAAATGGGTTTTTTTAAGTATTCTTTTCTGTTCTTCTGTGTTGAGCAGCTGCTGAGTGAAGTTCTGTGGAGAAAGGTTCCCACATCGCAATGAGCGTTCGAATTAAATTTTTTTTTTTTTTTTGACTACGTCGAAACTTTGAGCATTCTTGCTTGTTGCTGCTGATAAAGTGTTTGAGTATTGATGCTGATGATTCGTTGTGAGAAACAGTTATTCCAATTGCACGGTAAAGACACGTCGATTGTGATAATAGCGTTCGTTAGCGTTTGCCGCTCATCAGAAGTCATCAAGCAATATAGATGTCATACTGGGAGAGTCCGTTCCATGGTGTCCTCTTGAATTTTTAGACAAACTGCAATAAGCTGTGGGAAGATTAACGAATTTTTGTCGGTTAGTTTTGAGACGTGCCCTGTAAAACTGAGTGCAAGTGTGCATATTATTTTATTGAATCCGACCTTGTTTTGTCGACCTAATGCTCTCAAATGAGGGCGCTCTGTAGAACTCTTCTATAATAGGGTGACCAGATGTCCTGGATTTTGCGGGACAGCCCCGATTTCAATGTACTGCCCTGCAATAATTAAGCGTCCTTTTTTAATAAAAAGGATAAATATATATTAATTGGATACTGATAGATTTAATTGTCAAAAATTAGGTGTCTCGGATTTGTTCCGGATTCTTCATGGCTGTCTTTCAGATTAACGTCGTAAAAAATCTGGTTACCTTATCTATAGTGATTGATCATAACGCCTTATTGTTATACTGCCTTTGCTAACTGATGTTTAGTCAAATAAGTAATTATAAGGAGGAGGCTCTACAACACAGCGTGTAGTAGTAACCTGATCAGTGCAGGTATTCATGACTTGCACGTTGAGTCCTGACCATTCCCATGCATTCGTTCTGCCAGCGTGCCCAAAGCTCCCTAATAAACCAAGTCTCGTTTAGCTCACGTCTGTCAGGGCGGGAAAGTCTTGGCTCAGTGTGGTTCACTGTGGCACTGGAGCGTCCACGGGGCTACTGCGGTCCTCCCCTATTGCCAGCTCGGCTAATTATTTAACAAAAGGGCCGTACGACGCGTATATGTGTTACAAGTTAAAGTAAGGGCGTCTCCTGTGTATACAGAGAAGCCACTTGTGCAACAGTGCACGACCTCCTGCCTGCGTAATCAGGGCGTAGTCATGTGTTGCTGCATGCTTTAGTGTCCGTTGTAGAGCCCCACTCACAATTGCATGCATTTTGTGATTAACTGCAAATTATGCGCGAGTAATACTAAATAACCAAGCATTTAAGAGTCTGGCTTTGAGGGGGCCCTCTCAATTTAATGTCGGTTTAGCTAATCTGGTAATCTTTGTCAATTATCTGTTTATTAATGAACATTCTCCTGAGTAGTCATATATGTTCTGGAATAAAGATAGTATTTTGGTTATTTTTAATTGATGTTATATCTTGAATTCCTACTCCTGATTATCAGTCCCGAACCCTTGGTTCCCATCCCACCCGACAGTAATTTGTTGCCACGCTTAAATTAGGGGGAGGGGCATCACAGTATGATAAAAGAATTGAAAGATTATGATGTCGAAGACTGATGTAAGTTGCATTGAGAAAAGAAGAAGAAGGAGAAAAGATGTTGTGGACTCAGGAGTTTAGCATTGATT
Source organism: Rhysida immarginata (assembly GCA_023313115.1). Lineage (NCBI taxonomy): Eukaryota > Metazoa > Arthropoda > Chilopoda > Scolopendromorpha > Scolopendridae > Rhysida > Rhysida immarginata. Next base: position 3,994,649 of record JAHWFO010037430.1, read on the forward strand.
CAAGATCACAGGACACTGTTCTCTATCATGTCACTGGGTCTCTGATTAATGTTTATTCAGTATGCTCTTTTAAGATGAGCTATAAAAATTATTCATTTCGCATCATGGAATAAATATGAGCTATCAAGTGACACGGTAATGGGGCAGCATAAGCATAAGGGGTGGTATTTTCAAGGACTTGCATCATATTGAGAAAATCTACTGCATGGCCATAAAAATGCTTATAAAATTGTATGTTATGGGACTCTTACATGTAATATCTCTGATTTTTATTGTAAGCCCAAAATCATTTTTTACACAAGAAAGATACACATATTTGCAGCATTTTTGCAAAGTTAAATAAAAGTCCAGATGCTATTTTCAAGAAATAAATGTTTATACAGGGTGTTCATAAGGTAGTTATGATGTACCAGTGTATTATTAGGGGACATCAAATCAAACAGGTGTTACCATAGAATGGGGGATCAGAACCATACCATTGTCTGCATAAAAAGATGTGCCTGCATTAAAAATTCCTAATGAAAGGGATATTCACTCAACATTAATTGCAATCATTAACAGAATTGATATTTTCTGATGCGTATCTGTCCATGATAAAGTTTATAGATGGTATGCATGTGATGTCACAGTTTCTTATACTGTCATTGCGATTTTGGTTAATTTAACATGCAGAGAGGGTACATACAAAAACCATTTTTTTTTATATAAAAAACAGTAGAGGCTCAATTAACGGATTTTTTTGGATATAAGCGCTTTTATTTCTATTTTTTAAATTTTTTTGAAAAGAATTATTGTAATGTAAACTTTTATTTTCTCCTTCTATCATCCGATTTATTTTTTTAATGTTGTTTTCCTTTCTTAATTTTTTTATTTTTATTTTTCAAATTTTGTTTCAGAATTATTTAATTATTACTTTTTGGCATATTTTTCATATGCTTGTACATTAATTTTAATTTTTAAATTTGTAGGGTTTTCTGAGATGGATAAAATAATCTTTATTGTTTCAAAAAAAAATTAATAAAAAAATAATTATTCAAATACGACAAATTGATTTATTTCCGATGAGTATATAAAAATTTTCAAAATGTGAATTCTGAAAATATAAAATTTTTTTAATTTAATTTTTCATGCTGGGGGTAAGGAATGGGTCACCTATAGTATTCAGTTTTCTTCATTTTTACATATTTGTAGCTAAAGCATGGGTTAAAAATAGTTTGCAAATCCAAGACTAAAAAGAATAACATAAAAAATATTAAAAAAAAAAAAACAAACAATTTTTAAGCATACACCAACAAGTGCCTCTTTAAAAAGTGTACTGAAAAGTAAAAAATAATTTTTTGGTACCTCTCATTAAAATAAGAATTCCTTCAATTAAAAAAAAGGCAGCGGGCGTTTAATATTAAAATTTAAAATGAAAAATTACGCTTCGCCACACTTTTGCTTTTTTATAATATTATGAATTTCTATTTTAATGAGAGGCACCAAAAATTATTTTTTATTTTGCATGCACTTTTTAAAGTAAAAATGTATGCTTAAATTATTATTATTATTATTATTTTTTTCCTCATTTGTTTGATCTCAATCGTCGAGCATAGTCCTTCTATTTCTATGCTCGAAGATCTCAACTTGGTCTCAATCATGGCGGCAAAAGAAGTTTCTTTGTTGCATGACGTCGTCATGTCATGCATACCATCTATAGTGAAACTCCACCTATCCTCTTTGGCAACATACAGGTGCCAGTGTTGCGATGATGCAATGCGTGTATCGAAATAGCTGGTGGACACTTTAGCAGCTTTTTTAAGCATTGCGTTCACATGTCAATAAACGTTGTGTTTTTTCATTTGCATGTTACATCACTTCTTTTTCCTCCATAGCCGGACAATGGTAGGGTTCTGCCCCCCCCCCCCCCCGCCTTCCACACACACTAGTTTTCGTCGAGAGCAGACGCATCTGCAATCGCTCCTTAGTCACCCCAGTTCCCAAGTTTTCCTCCCCCATAAAACCATCCCTCATCCCGTCGACTCGACGCAGTTCCTACGTCGAAGCTCCAAAGAAGCGAAGCATACCAAAGGTGGTATTTGTTGCTTACTATTACAACTCTTGTTTTTTACACGAATTCCTCACATTATTTTGTTCCCATACGATACATCTATATCCTCCATCAACTGGAACTTCAAGGATTTTAACTGCATATATGTTGTTTACCCACTCCTTCTCTCAGTTTTTCTTCCTTTGTATTCCTTGACCATTATTTGTATTCGTTAAGTCATACTTACAAATTAATTATGCACCATGCCATTTACTAATTATGAATCCTACTTAGATAATTATTGATAATCCCTTAGAATTATTGATATAGCCCATCTCTCTGAGTTTCTAGATTCTCTCCCCCCTCTCCCCCCTTAAGATACACGAGTTCGTTCGCTCCCTCCCATTTTACATCAACCCCCTTCCCAGTCTCTCATCTGCGTGACCTTGGATCTTATATTTCTCCAAACTCCTACCCTCTGCTCTTTATCTTCATCTCCTGTTCAGCTGGCCACCTACTATTACACTTCCCCCTGCTCATCCACTTCTCGCCACAGGGGGCTTCTACCCAGGTGCCTTTCTGCACTTTTTACTGTCCCAAGTTAAGTAAACATCAATTCTGTTCCTTGTTTTCGTCAGGTTTCAGATGTAAGCTCTCCCTTATTCCGTCTGTTTCTTGCTTCTCTTAACTTATTCCTTAATATTTCTCCTTAGG
>JAHWFO010037430.1:4004973-4039863 GCA_023313115.1 Rhysida immarginata
TATTATTATTATTATTATTATTATTATTATTATTATTATTATTATTAATTATTATCTTTATTATTTAATATTATAAAATCACTTTCTTTTGTTATCGGACTTGGCTTAGTTTTTTAGCCTTAGCTTACTTTTCTTTTCCTTATTATTTTTTTTTTTTGTATTCTTTCTATTACATGTAGTTCATTTTATGTTTTCATCATTAACCCCGTTTTGGGCTTCGGCCTGTTGGGGGGCAACATGGGGCTTCATCCTCTGGTTTATCTGGTGGACTATTCCCCATTGTTGTTACATTATTATTATTATTATTATTATTATTATTATTATTATTATTATTATATTCAATATATGACAGATTAGACACTAATAAGAAATTCAAAAAGCTAAAAATCTTAAAATTTCAAGATTTGTATGAGTATATCATCTTTGTGCAAAATTTTTTTAAGAGTAGCTGGCTGTATAAAAATGTAAACACATGTAATTTGCGCAATATGCAAACCTTTAATGTTCCACGAATTATGAATAATTATGGTAAAAAGCCAAGAAACTATTATATCCCGATATTTTTTAATATGGTGCCGAAATGGATTCAAACGTTGAGCTCTTTTAAATTTATAAAAACAGCATATTATAGATGGAAAGAATATTATTAATTATATTGGCAGAGAATTTGTTGCTGATCAAGTAATGTTATCATTGATGTCTGCAGTATAGTATAGTGAAATTTTTAGTTTTATAGTTACATGATTTTGTTGTAATGTGTCATTTTCATATATGAGGCTTTGGGATAATTGGTTATATTGTAATTGTTTTTAGTTCTTTGAATGAAAAAAAAAATATTATTATTATTATTATTACTCGTATTATGTAAAAATACCACCAAAAACTTCATAATAATACTGAGGCCCTTCATTCTATTTAATAATTAATTCAAGACTAATACATGTATTCCATAATTTTATTCCTAAAAAATTATCATCTTTGCATACCATCTTGTAGTAAATTCACGTGAAAAAGTTGTCTGTGGCTCTTTTTCACCAATTTGTTTTTCTATGGTAGACATTATATTCTTACGAAGTTGTAATAAAATTGCCTGCTGTAACCTGCTTGTGATTAAGATGGTTTAAAAGGCTAATCTAGCTTTCCAGAGTGTTTTCAGGCTGTTATCAATATTATTGTAAACTTTCTGGACAAGTTATCTGTTATTGTAAAATTTTTTGGACGCGAGATGGTCAAAAAATGCATTCCGTAAGCAGACAGTGGTGTACATTGGAAATCTGTAAAAATCCATTTTTTTTTTTTTTTTTTGTCTGTCTCACTCTTAATCTCTCTTGAGTTGTGTATCTGCTTCAATGGAATCTTCAAGACAAATAGTACTGCAGTTTGGTTTATTTGTTTGTTTGTTTTTTAAGACTTACTTTTAGCATTGAATAACATATTTCTTAATGAACTTTGTTTTTATTGTGCTTGTCATTAAGAGACTGGGCAGTATTACAACCAGATTTAAGTAAGGAACGACAAATGGTGCAATTTCTTGACAGTTTGCAACAATTAGTGTCCTGTTTTGGTGATGGTGAATCAAGAGGAAGAGTCGCATACAATTCAAATGATAATATGTAAGCTGTAAATTAAATTTCTTGAATGAGATAATTTATACTTACTTTCTTTATTTGCTAAGATTTTTTTTTTCTATCATATTTTTCCTCACAGGTTATATGATTTTTTAAACAATAAATTAAACCAACTTAATAAGCAATCGATAAATTCTTTAAAACACTCTTTTAAGGAATTATCTCAAGTATTGCACTTAGTTGGTTATGGTAAAGTAAGCAAAGGAATAGCTATAATATTTCAATAATTTATAGGAAAGCCAATGAATTACGTGATTCATTTCTTGTTCTCAGCTCTGCTATGCTGACGATGAGGAAGAATGCTATTATTCGGCCCGATTACCAGTCATACCAAGCACTGCTCTAAGAGTGTTTCTTTCCAGAGGAAAGTATTACACTGAAGCTTCTCTTGTAATGGAAAGGTAAATTAACACACTGTTTACAATAAAGTTTTACTAGATTTACTGTTTTGAATTTAAGAGCTATTTAAATAATTAAAATTTTACTGTATATACACTACATGATCAAAGGAGTTGCTCTACCATAAAGCCGCAAAAAGCTTCAATCAGTAGTGTGTAGGACCACCCCGAGCTGCTATCACTGCCTCTACCCTACGTGGCATACTGTACACAAGTTTATGGTATTTGTCCACAGGTATTGACCTCCATTTCTCGAGAAGTGTCGTGGTCAGTTCCTGGATGAACGTTTGCCAAAAGTGTGCATGAAACTGTAAATCGACCCATTTATGTGGCTTCGGGTGGAAATCTTGAAAGTTTGGCAAAAAGTGAGCACAAAAGTGTAAATCCACCTGATGTGGGCGAACATCCTGGATCTCACACGTCATTCCAATTCGTCCCAAAGATGTTCGATGGGGTTGAGATCAGGACTCTGGGCGGGCCAATCCAGTTCTTCAACCCGCATCTCGTCAAACCAGTCAGATAGGGATCTTGCTTTGTGGCAAGGCGCATTGTCGTGCTGGAAGAGGAACGGCTCGTCACCGAAGTGTTCCCACAATGCTGGAAGTGCCCCGTTATCCAGAATGGTCCTGTAGCCATCTGCATTGAGGCTTCCGTCCATCTTGATGAGCGGGCCCAGTCCAGTCCAGGAGAAACACCCCAGGTGTTCACAGGGGTGTCCCAACTCCTTTGATCATGTAGTGTACTTGTCTATAAGCCGATTTTTTTCTCCAAAAAAAGACCCCTAAAAACCACATTCGGCTTATGCACGAGTGAGAGTTGATGAAAACTCTCTTAAGTGGAGTTTACAAAAAACTAAATAATAATTCATTAATCAATTTAGAAATTATTTATTAACCCTTTCACTGCTTAAATAAATTTCTGATAAGATAAAATTATTCACTATTTGCAGCATAAAGAGAAACTCTAAGGCTGTGGCAGCCATATTGGAAAAAGTAGGGGGGGGGGTGTTCAAACGAAACTAGCGTGTTTTACGTGTTCTTTCATTGAAATACATCAATACATTAACATAAACAGTTGTTCAATATATAATGAATTCAAAATGGAACATCGAAACATCAAAGATTTAAGAACTTCGAAAAATTCGATATCAAAACTTTTTTGAACATCGATACATAAGCTGCCATCGATACTGTCGTCAAGCATGTTTTAATAAAATAAGTTAATATAGTAACAATTAAAATCTTTTATTTACTGTAAATAATTACAGTATCATTTCAAAAAATAAAAATAATTAAAGTGAGGCCGATGAAAACGACACAAGATTATGTGGATATCTTACATTTGCTATGGACATAAATTGCGCTCCAAAAATTCTATGATCCTTCCTATCCATGTCCCATTTTCATCATAACTGAAATAAAATTATTATTACAGTGTAGATCTGCCTCATACATATTTCTTGATTTTATTTTATAATACAAAACCCTGAAATTTTGTGGCTCTTCGTCTGGTTGCATTGACTTACGTTTGCCGGGGGGACGGGGGGGGGCTTCAAACGAAATCAGTGCGTTTTTACGTGTTCTTTCATTGAAATACATCAATACATTAACGTAAACAGTTGTTCAATAGATAATGAATTCAAAATAGAACATCGAATCATCAAAGATTCAAGAACATCGAAAAATTTGATACCGAAACTTTTTGAACATCGATAATATCGCCAAGCATAGCGTATAAAATTTAATATACCTTACACGTTGTACAAGTATATACAATATACAGTGCATTAATCAGTGCATTATTTTATGTCTTTTCCTCAGTTTTCCATCCACTTTTCCATTGTAAACAGCAAATGCAGATGTCAAATCCTGAAAACAAGATGGGGCCAACCTTGGTAAACTGTCACCGTGTTCATATCAAGTGCGTTTTTAAAATCATCCAAGAATGTTTTATAAAGAAAGCTAATACAGTTATAATGAATATCTATTATTACTTAAAGTAAATAATTATGGAATCTGGAATCGTTCAAAAGATAAAAATAATGAAAGTGAGGCCAATGAAAACGAGACTGAAGACGATGTGGACGATGAGCATGAGAATGAAGATTTTCATCAACTTTTTGAAGTCAGATGAAGAAGCTAGGTTGATGGCTTTCCCACCATGAATTTGTTACTATAAATTTACCGTAAGTATTCTACTATAATGCGATCTCTTTGTATAATGCGATCCCATTTTCAGAGGCCAAAATACCAGTAAAAATTTTACCCTCTTGTATAATGCGATCCCCATTTTTGAGTCGTCGCTAACTTAGGAGAAATAAAGGGTGTGTTTCGATAGACTCACGGACCTAGCCAGAGCTAACTCATGTTAACTGTGACCAGTGAGCTAAAGTGAGATTCGCGACAATCATGCTATCGAAACGCTATCGGGGGGTATCTTTGTTCAGGCGCTGTTTCACTTTCGGTTTTCGCTCTTTCTTCCTGCGCTGTATCAGAGATTTCTTGTTTATTACCATTTATTCTTGTTTAAATCCAACACCAACTGTAATTTACTGTTGACGTTGTTGAAAGTAGGCATCAACATGTTATATTATCGTGTTATAGCTCCGTGAATACCACGATACCCGATCTACCCATACAGGATCGAAACGGGCTGCCGCCATCTTTAAACAAGCTGGATCGGATCTCACGAAGCTGTACGACCTCGGAAGCTCAGACCGTTTTGTGGGGTCGGGGCCTTCCTTCTCGTGAGGTTCTCGGCTCTATCGAAACGGGCGAGACCACCTCACGAAAACCTATCGAAACGATTTAGAGAGAGGAAACCTTACTATGTGAGTCTATTGAAACACACCCAAAATATGCAAGAATGTACAGAAAAAATCTCTACTTCTTACAATTTGAAAAATGAATAACCTGGATGTGTACAATTAAAAAACTTCGAAATGTGATTCATAATCGCCTGATTCTTCAAAAAGTTCCTTAATATGGTGGTTTATTATAAAAATTTATAATAAAAAAAGGTTTATAATTAAATAATAAAATGTTATTTAATTATTAAGAAGACAAAAACGATACAGTTATGGTAGGTTACGTGTACTTTTATTGTATGTTCATTTTTTGAAATTATTAAAGTACACATTATGTATTCATGCATTAACTACTGTAATAAATATTCATTTGAACTTAGAAAACGTTTTTGGACAATTTCAGGAGATAGAACATAGTGGCTGTTAAAAATTTTACTTATCGAAAATTTATTTCACTTTTCATCTTTATTGTTACAAATTTATTTAATGCCTATATTGTTCGATTATTATCAATAAATGGCAGCAAGAGAAACTATAATAAATAAAATGTGATCACAGTGATTTTTTCCCCAGTGGCGTCGCCATTTTGTTTTTGAGAATTCACTTTTGCATTAGCTTTGGGGACGAAAAATTGAGAAAAAAAATGGGAATTAATGTGCTATATATCCTATATATCATCTAATATACTGTAATATGCCAGTGTATTAAATATTATATGCTAGTTTTCGTTTGAAATTCATCAGATCGAAGTTCGTTTGAAATCGCCTCCCCTCCTCCAGTTAACTTTTGGTGATGGAAAAGTGGATGGGAAATTGAGAAAAAAAGCAAATTAATGCAATGTGTATTGTTTATTTGTTTGATATCATACATATGTATTGTAATGTACTAATATATTAAATATTTTATGCTAGTTTTTGTTTAAAATTCATCAGATTGAAATTCGTTTTACCCCCCCCCCTTAGCTTTTGGCGATGTAAAAATAGAAGGGAAGTTGAGATAAAAAAGCGAATTAATGTACCATATATATTGCATAATGCACTATAATATACCAGTATCTTCAATGTTATACACTATTTTTGTTTGAAGTTCGTCAGACCCTCCCCCCTCCCCAGCTGTTATAGCGCTAATTTTTCTCTCTTTTATAATGCGATCCCAAAAATTTAGGTGGTTTTTCAGGTCAAAATTTTTCACATTATAGTAGAATATTTACGGTAAGATCTTATAATTACACAAAAACTGTTTATAATAGTTGTGTTCTTATTAATTTTTTTCCTCTCAAGTGTTGCCTTTTTTTTTTCCTTTTTTGCCTCAGCTTATGCTCGAGTCATGGAGTTTTTCCAATTTTTGGGGCAAAAATCAGTGTTTGGCTTATGCACGAGTATATACAGTAGTATTGTTGTGCGTGTGTGTTTTTTTTTCATTGACTTGTTTCATGATAATAAATCAAAATGCTGTCTTAATATGCAATATGACCCCTAACTTAATGAGAACACACTTAATGACTGGGCTAAAGAAAAGCAGTTGATGTTTAACGGTTTGAAAACGAGGAAAATTTCCTTTGGGGAAGGGAATATTAAAGTGTTGGGGGTTTACTTGGATAGCACCCTATCTTCTTGTGTACTTATTGATAGGATGGTAAATAGAATTACAAAGTTCTGTTTTTTGTTTAAAAAGTTGAAAGGGTTAGTGAGTTTTAAATGGAAAAAGGCTATCTGCCCTGTTCTGTTCTGTTTCAGTTTGCATCTCCCTCTTTAGGGGAGACTAGCTGATTTCAATAACTGCCACAAGGATGGGGGTTGATTAGACTATTGCTTTAACGGTCCAAGGATTCTATTTAAGAGGTCAGAGTCTTCTAAAAATTGCATGAGGGCATTGACAATTCTACACTTGATACACTTCTTCACGGTGAAACAGAGGAGAATGTTTCTCGTACTAGCAGGAGATGGAGTAGCCCTTAATTGTTGAAACATTAGCTCCCTTTGTTGACGGTAATTAGGACATTCAATTAAGACATGATTCGGAGTTTCCGGAGCACCACAAGAGCACCTATCCGACTGAGCCAGCATAATTTTATGCAGAAAACTGTTTCAGGGAAGATGGCCGCTTCTCAACCTGAAAAGGGCAGCTCTCTGGTTAAATGTGAGCCATCTTGGGGTGATTAACTTCATGCTTAACAGCGAAGGTATCAGCTTCTTATAGTGGCCGCCACGAGCTTCAGCGCACCACTACATTCCACAGTGTCAGTAGTTGCCTGTTAGTATAAGCCCTTAAAGTCTTAGGTTCGAGGCGAGCATTTCAAGCGGTGTTGTTCGAAGTTCTAGCCCAGTTCGCTAAGTGGTCAGCTATTTCGTTACCCTTCACATCTTTATGACTCTGGATCCACATCAGTTTAATAGTAAAGTCTGCCAGGAATAGAAATTCAAGAAGGGGTACTATGTGGCCCATTATATCACGATGGAACCAACTATGGCGAGGTAGGGTTTTTTTCAACGCCATGAGTGCGCTTTTGGAATCAGAGATGATCACGAACTTTGCTGGTGAATGAAGAGCGATTAGGGTTAGAGCTTTATGGATGGCACGAAGCTCTAGCATAGTGGAACTGGTTGCAAGATTGACTTTAACCAATACAATTTGCTTGTTCCTCTGATAGATCCCGATACCCCATTCCAGGTTTCCAGGGGTCAGGGATCCGTCCGTAAAGAGCTTATTAAAGTCTTGAAAGTGCGTGAAGAGAAAGAAATTCGTTAACTATTTGCCTTGCCATCTTGGGGGGAGTCTTAGCACTTAAGGACAGAGGAATGAAGACAATCTCAGGGTCAAGGCCAATAGAGCTAGGAAATTCAGTGATTTCCTTCCCAAAAAGACAACAGTCACCACATTCAAATTTATTTAACACACTAAGGAGAAGGTTTAGCACCTTCTTAGAAAGAAGAAGAGCATGGCAATTATCAGCCAAGGATCGCTCTTCTTGGAAGGTCAAGAAGGATTGTAAGTAAGCATAGGCTGTATAGATCATTTTAGCCTCCCATCTTAGTGGAGGGGGGACTAAATTGGAGTCAGCGTAGATTACCTGGTTAGGTGCGGACTGTGTGGCATGGAGGCAAACACGTATGATTCTCCTCTCCAGTCTGATAAGTTGCTCCCTGACGTGTTTAGGGGCTAAGAGGAGGAAAAAATCAGAAAGGTCAATCGTCTGGATAAGAGACGAAAGTACCACGGAGGATCCCGACCAAGGTGGTCCCCAATTAAGTTTTGTAATTCGCCTGATTTGACCTAAGTTCTTCGTTAACTGTTCCTTTATGCAGGCAATATGTTGATTCCAATTGAGCTTGTAGTCCACAGTAATCCCTAAGAATTTATGTGCTCTTCTGATAGGGAGTCTAGAACCGTTCAAAAAAATAGTGGGATGTGGAGGAGGGCCACTCTTAGTAAAAAATACCACAACAGTTTTATCAGAGGAGAAAGACACGGAGTTAAGTCTAGCCCACTCCATTAGGGAGTCACAAGATTGTTGCAATAAACTCTTAATTTTGGGGATAGCTAGATCAGTGTTCCAAATGGCCATATCATCTGCGAAGCAGTTCATAAGTATTCCTTCAGGGAGGAATTTTGTGATGTCCGTCATGAATATATTGAAAAGTACGGGGCTTAACGAAGATCCCTGTGGTAAGCCCTTAAGTTGCGTCTGCCAGACAACGCCCCCTGGGTGCTTTAAGCCCACTCGTCTGTTTTTTAAAAAGGAAGAGATCCAAAGAATGATACGTCTTGGAATAGGAATACTAGACATTTTGTTCAGCAGGATATGATGTTCCACAGACTCGTATGCCTTCTCTAGATCTAAGAATATGGCTCTGAGGGTTTCCTGTTTCTCCCAAGCTGAGTAGATGATGTTGACTAATTTGATTGTGGGAAAAATATAATTGGAGCCCTTACGAAAGCCGGTTAACCAAGATGGGAGGATGTTAAAAAATTCCAAAAAATGCTGCAATCTGCTGTTAAACATCCTCTCCATGATTTTGATGAGGCAAGAGGTTAAGGCGATGGGTCTATAACTCTGCGGTTGAGAGGAAGGTCAGCCCGGCTTCAGAATGGGATGAATGAATGAGTTCTTCCATGAACTAGGGATGATACCCGTCATCCAGGACCTATTAAAGTGCCCTAGAAGGGTATTTTGTTGACTGGGGCTTAGTTTTATAAAGGTGTTGTTTAGCAACTTATCTGGCCCTGGGGCGTTGGATTTACTCCTCGGGGCCGCTTTAAATTCCAGCAATGAAAATGGTTGTTCCCAAGGGTCAGAAATGAAAACTGTTGTTAGCGGGGTAGGCCAGCTTCGGGGTTTACCAGGCTGGGACCCCACTGTAAAATTAAGGATTGAGGCTGCTGATTCCATCGGGGTCTGCATAGAACCGTCCTGATTAGCGATTAATGGGATTGGTTGTTTAGACTTATGAAGCATGGCCTTCAATGTCTTCCAAATATTATTCTGTTTGTTACTGCTGATTAAACTTGTCCAAAGCTTTCTCCTATGCTTCTTTAACACTCTTTTACACAACGCTTTGGTTTTTTTGGACAGGCACCAACATCAGGTACATCTACATTTCAGGAATTGTCTCCTAGTTCGGTTTCGTAGCCAGATAGCAGACTCACATTCCAGAGTCCACCAGCAAGGCCTGGGTGGCGTGTTTCTCCTAGGTGTAAATTTTGGGGAGGCTCCATTCTGAAAAAGGAGAAGTTGGCACTGAATATCGTGGGATGGAGCAAGAAAAGGATCATCAGAGTCATTGCTGGCGTGAGAAGGCAAAGCGTAATTGCAAGGAGTGGGACTGCAGGTCGGAATACTCATCAAGGGAGTAGGATTAGAAAGAATTGGGTAGATGGTTAGACGTATGGGCTGGTGGTCACTCCCGTAAGTGCCCTCCACTAAAGCGGTGTGAATTGGGAGTGGCCAATCTGATGATGAGAGGGCAAAATCGAGGTTGGACGGAGACCATTTGGCTCTGGGGGGATGATAAGTAAAGTCATGAGTATAGTGCGTCAATAAATTGTATTAATACAAAGATCTTCTAGACAATGACCATTTAATTTATTGCGCTTATTTACACTTCAAAAATGGTTTATACGCATTTTGCTAAAAGCTCGCAAACCTACCCCAGTCTTTCACCTTTTTAATTCCGTGGGCATAACTCCCATACAGCAACTTTACAATATTAACCTAGCAACATTTATATACAAAGCCCTCAATAATTCCATAGTTACTACCCTCCCCCAACAGTTATTTACCACTACTAGAACCCCTTATAACACCCGATACTCTGATTCTCTGCCAATCCCTCACATAAGACGAAACTTCCAACTCAAAAGTGTCTCCATCACCGGGAATAGACTCTGGTCCACATTACCCCTAGCTCTCCGTTCATCACCAAACATTGCCACTTTGAAATACCGTCTAAAGAAATATTTTTTAACATTCCCACCAAACTAACTTTCCTCTCCTTTCCTCACCCTTTCTATCCTTAAAATTTAACTTTTAATATATCAAATATTGTTTCTTTGCTCCCCACCCAGGGACCTATCTCGTCGGCCCCTGCCATACAGGCCCTGGGTGGACGACTTGTATCTTTCTTGAGATTAAATAAATAAATAAATAAATAAATAAATAAATAAATAATTATACTTATCACATCCCCACAAAGTGCTCTTGGCATTGAAATCTCCTAAGATGATAAAAGGGGGGGTTAAAGAGTTTATTAGATTAGACCAAGCAGATTTACTGATATATCCTGGGACATAAATACAGTATATATGTAGCCAAACATTGCAGAAAAATAGGACAAGGTCAATAACTGCTGTGGACTCTTAAGTGCCTTTTGAAATTGAGAAAATGAGGAATTTGTGAAGAGATCGCGACTAAATTACCCCCACCGTGCTCTTGTCTATTATTTAGGTAAGTGACAAAGTTACTGAAAGAAATTTTGGAGTCTACTCAAAAATGTTTCGCATAAAGTTAGAATATATGTTTTTCTCTGCAGAAGGATGATGTCCTCCCAATTTGAGAAGACACCCCAGGCATTCCAATGGAAATACTAATTGGGTTTGGGTGCATCTTGAGACAAGAAATGACTGTGGCAGAGAGACGACAACATTTCTTTCCACCACAGATCAACCTTCGAGAACCAACTAGGGGAGTATAGAAATCTGTCCTTCATGATCACCAAGGTGTTATGAATGCCCGCCGAACTGTCTTGTTTGAGTAATTCTGGATTCTCCATTAAAGTAGAAATAAACAGTTTTAAGGAAAAGCCAATGGCTTCATGCTTATCCATTGAAGCTATATCAATTTTCTGATCGGGATTACAGTCTTTGGTTTGCGCCACTTCCACGAGTTTTTCCTTAGAAGAATTAGGGTCAGTAATTTCTGCAGTGAAAGGAGACAGTTGCGACCACTGAATCTGAGACAACGAATCATTGAACTCACTTGACTTGAAAATAGGAGACGGGGGTAAAGCTGGAGATATTGGAGATATTTGTATGTTTGAGACGGAGAGTCATCGTGGCCGCAGGTAGTGCATGTCAAGAACTCTTGTTGAGAATATGTGTGGGAGGAATACTCTTGGAAAGAAGGGGTTTGTTCTTGAGCGTTAAGAATCCGGGGTCCTGGACTTGGTGCATAAGACGGTTTCTCTGACAGGCGAGACGCATAGGAGTTATGATTTGGTCCCTCTTTGTCCAACTCCATGTCCACCAGCTTTTTGGCTTGGTAATAAGAGACGAACAGATTGACCATTTTTGTACGAATGGGAGCTTCGTATTTAAATTTGGGGCAGCCCTTGTACTTTACTTTCAGACTCCTAGCTACAGCTGAGACTACTTTCCTTTTCCTTGTCACGTTTATGTTGTTTTCTGTCAAGTGGCTTGTGTTCCGCTCTTATCACCGACTCGGAGAAAACTCGAAGCGACTGTTCTCGCCGAGCGCTCCTCATCGAAAAAACAAAAAGGCTATCTTTAATAATGTGGTTTTCCCAGCAATTATGGATTATGGTTCAGTCTTTTTAATACATGCAACAAAGTTTCATTTAACAATTTTAAAGCATAAATATAATATGTTATTAAGGATTTTGTGTAATTTGGGGAAATATTCATCTATTTCTATGTTTTGTAAAAAAATTAGTACATGTATTTTAAATTTTAATGCTTGGCTAAGTTTGCAAGTATCTCGGGATTGCATTCACGAGTGATGGACGGCAGGAGAAAGAATTGGATGCTCGGATCGGTGCAGCAAGCTGTGTCAGACGCAAACTGTGGCGATCCGTGGTAACGAAACGCGAGCTGGATAACAAAGCCAAGCTCTCCGTCTTCAAATCTATCTTTGTCCCCATTGTCACCTATGGTCATGAGGCTTGGGTAATGACCGAAAGAGTGCGATCGCGGGTACAAGCGGCCGAAATGAGATTTCTGAGAGGTGTGGCAGGTGTTACCCTACTAGATAGAGTGCACAGCAGCACAATAAGGGAGTTTTTAGGTGTTGAGCTGCTACTTCTCTGCATTGAGAGATCTCAGTTGCGCTGGTATGGCCACGTGATACGGATACTGCAAACTGGTCTTCTTAGGCAGTTGTTATTTTCCAAGCCGGTGGGTAAGAGACCAAGGGGTCGGCCTAGAACCAGGTGGCTAGACTACATGGAGAATCTGGGTTCGAGTCGCTTGAGTATTACCAGGGAGGACATGCACCTGATGGCGGAAGATCGCGATCGCTGGAAATTCTCCATAGGGCTGCTGCCCCCACGACCCTAACGGATAAGTGGGTTTGAAAAGTAAGTAAGTAAGTAAGTTTGCAGGCTTTTAAATGTTTGGCTAACATGGTACGTGATAGTGAACATCCTTTGCATGTCTTTTCAAAATATTTTATTTCTAATTATTCTGTTAGAGGTACTCAGATTTTTAAATTTGTTGTACATGATGATGTCTCTTTTAAGATTTTTAAGTTTTTTCCTATATGTATGTTTGAAAAATGGAATAATTTACCTTTAGTTGTGAGAGAAAAAATGTTTGTTTGTCATAATATGTCATGTAAAAGAAATTGTAAACATTTTAATGGAATTCTTAAGGATTATTATATTAATTATATGTAACTGTTAATCAGTATCCTCTGGGATGTTCAATCAAATTAAATTAAACTAAAGTGCATTTTTTGTGCAATTTTTACAACTGAAACTGAGAATTCTAGTTGAATTGCTGATTGCCATTCTGGTTTATTAAAAACTGAGTCATTCTAAAAAGAACAAGATCCTCTGGTGATATTTTCCTTGTATTTAATTTAATTTATTTATTTATTAATACATCAAAGAAGAGAAGATGAGCCCTCTGTAGCCCATGTGGTCGAAAGACCGATAAATAGGCCACAGGGGATCATCAGACAAAATAAACAAAACAAAATATAAAACATCAGAAACTATAAACGACAAAAGTTAAACCATTGAATAATAAAGTATTAAACTAAAAATCGCATGTCAGTCATGGCTTGATTATGATCGTAAACAAAAGCATAGGTTATAGGAAAAGGCCATCAATGGATGGACCTAGGATAAAAATAAGAGTCAAATGATAAATGATCAACAGTTACACTCAGTAAAATTGGTATGACATTAAATTTGAATAACAAGTGGTAGTTGAAGGGCAAAACGTTGAAGAAGCTTATTAAAAACTCTAAAATCGTTTAATGATCGTAAGTGCAAAGGTAAATACGCCCAATACTTGATGCCCACTTAAGATAAGCAGCGACGACTGTAATTATGTCTCGTCAATGGGGGAATAAGAGATCCGTTTTTAAATATGGGTGTAATCCTAGCTTTTTTAAGAGCTGATGGAAAAATACCAGTAACAATTGAACAATTAAAAATGCACGCCATAGGTTAAGCTAGCAAACGAGAAAAAGTAGCCAGAGAGGAAAACCTAGAAGGTCTAACACCATAGTTGATTTTAATTTACGCATAACCTGGATAACCTCATCAACTGTTGTAGGAGATAAGTAAAAACTTGAACTAATATTTGCGAACGGGATGGTATCAGCATCATTGACTGTAGCATGTGAATTAATAGTTGAAACTGGCAAAAGAGCCTGAAGAAATTCGGTCAAGTCATCACTATTCACTGCGTCAAGATTATCAAACGGGACATTAGAAGACATTTTATCTGGTGCTAGACTCTTCAAAACTTGCCATTTATCTTTATTGGATCTGATCCGGGCAAAAAAGCTCGTTAAAATAGACCTGTTTAATCTTCCTGACTTTGGCTCGCAATTTATTGGAAAAATCCTTAAAAAGCTTAACATTATTTACTGTAGGGTGTTGCGGCGACCTCAGATAAAGCTTGTTTTTAATTTTAATGTCACGCAAAAGAGAGAAAGTGATCCAGGGCTTCCTAGAATGGACTCTAGACTTAGAATGATTCGAGACCGTAAAATATGGTAAATATCGATCAAATCCCAAACAAAGGTGATTTAAAAACATGTCAGCCATAAAGTTAGCATCATGAATATTGGCTAATAAGCTTTGCCAATCTGTAAGGGTAAGGTAAGACTCGAGCATAGCCACACGATAATTAGAGATCAAACGCTTACAATTGATAGGACGGGTATTATTATTATGATAGCAAAAATTATATACTACTGTGACATATGTGATACGTCACACGAATGCAAATACAAATAGTTTTTATTTGAATTCGTTTTAAGCCAACTTTGTGATCAACTCTTTTTAATTACATTCTATTAATGATAATTTTTATTCAACTTTATACTTTTCCCTTGCTTACATCTTGAATCCATTTAGTCTCTTATTTAGGCCTATCTTTCATTGCTCCGACCCACCAAGTTTCAGAGCGTCACTTGTTTCGTGTGCAAAAAGGAGAGAAACGAAAGTTCAGAAAGCGTGTTGCTAGGCAACAATGAAAATTTATCAAGTATTGCCTGCTTTGATATTTAAAACAAAAGTTTCTCACGAACGAACTTTTCTCATCCTTGGTGAGGTAGAGAGCAATGATTGGTCGGTTTAAAGCTTTCCCGCGCAGCGAGCGTTGTTTATAAAAGGGGAAAAAGCAGAACTCTCACTGGCTTGCTCTGTGTGCCGATTGTTCTCTCTCGCACATGTGCACTCGAAGGTGGGAGGTCTCAAATAACTGAGTCCTGTCATTTCGTTTTATATATCAAATGTGTCTTCTTAATGATGTATTCAATGCATAATTTCATGATTGAGACATCAGTCCTCTCAGACGAACAATTGTGAAGATAAAATACGTTGCCATGGATGGTTCACTGAAGGATACTTATGCGTGGAACTGTTGCCATGAATGGCGGAATCGAAACTAAAGTACAGGAGCTTTAGTGACATCAAAGCTCAACAAAAGGCTGGTCGACCAGGCTCATAGAAACATTATCAGACGTAACTGAAGGCGTTTCAACCAGGTGACAGACATCTGTGACATGACTCAAGGATCAACCAGGTCTCTTGCGAGTGATTAATCGAAGAAGGAGAAAGCGAGTTGTGAATCCACGAGGTAACGGTGGCGGCAGCCGTGGAATGGAGGATCAGCATTGGCCAAGCTCTACAGGGAAGGAAACAAGCTGAATCGACGCCTCCGATGATGACAAGAGCAACGTCACATCAAAGGAGCACATACAACGATTCATGGAACGGGCCCCAACGATTATCATCATAGGTGAAAACGTTCATCAGGTTCTTCAGCATACTGTCTTGGTGCGTGACAGTTGAACATACAGATAAGTGACAAGTGAATTTATGTTTCGTGTAAAACTAAAATGAGCTCATTTCAATTTAAAATAGAGAGAGAGAGGGCGTAAAACTTTGATTGAACAGTTTTATTTGCGCGTGTAATCTTTAGTCTGGGAAAGCTTCTTATTTAGTATAGTTCATTATCATAAAGTTTGAGTCCTTGCATTCTAATATTTAAGCTACATACATATCATTCTCATATAGTTATCAATTTAATACTCTGAATTTACCAATTTGAATCTGCAATTAAATAAAGTATTACATTTATTTTATTTTAGTGGAATGTTCATTTCCTTCCTACACAATTAACTATAGTACTTAAAATATGAAAGATTGTTTTAGAGTTGATCATAAAGGGACATCAGTATTGAATTAAAGTCTTAGTTTGATGAGGAGATGTATAAGAATTAATATTGAAAAGTTTATTGCGGGCACAACACATAAAAAAGAAATCTTTAAGTCTAATACAAAGAAAGGAGAAATATAGTTGCTCATTACCTGGGTGGGAAGATTATTGTAATCTAGTTTCAGGGAATGGAAGTTTAATATATAAGGGTATATTTGACTGAGCATCTGTTGCATAGGAATCATGTAACTGCTGATTGATCTGATTTTCAATGATTGTTCTCTGCTATTGTGGAGTGAGTTTTGGAGGTATCATTAAAGGTGAGAACTCAATATCCTAACTCATTGTTGCATAGTAGAAGCAACATCACACTACTATAAATGAAAAATGATCAGTAATGTGCAGATCCAGTGCGGAACTATAAACAGGCAAAGATGAGGTAAAACAAGCATCAATAGCTGAGTATTTCTGATGGAAGAGAGAAAAATGCGTATGAGCCGAAATCGAAGGCATAAGTCCTGCACGGGTAATTGGATCCAACATGTAATGAATGTTATACAGGCGTGAATTTGTGACGTTGTCACTTTTTAGTTTGTTCTATTTATCATTATTGTAAAGGGTTACAGTAGTCCTCCCTTAGAAAAGGACTACATGACACTTTCTGGTGTCAGTTTGTAGTAGAATTCATTTGAATTCCGGTGTAGTAGTTCACCCTGTAATCATTTAGGCACGAGTTTCTGTTTTGCCTTTGTTAAGGCTGAAAATCCATTGTCGGACGAAAGCTCCATTTGTACCCGGACAGAAACTCTTTTATCGGATATTATTTCCTGTTAATCGTCCTGCCACAAATTGTGTTGGAATTTGTTACTATAAAATCTTTATTGTATTGAAATTGTCAGAGATTATGAATGTAAGAATTATAATGATTATGTGTGTATCAAGTTATGAAGAAGTTTTAGTTTACTTATAATTTTAAAAAGAATCCTTTGGTAAGAACATCGCCCACGCTTCGAATCTAGCGTGCTGGCAATGACGTCACTTTCTCTCAGAGCCTAGAAGTGACTTGCGTGAAATCCGGAAGTGGAGTGAGAGGTTCACCCACGCCACCACTAGAGGGCAGCCCGACGCTTGCCTTGGATATAAAAGGAGGCCAGAAGAAGCAAGCATTAATCATTCTTGATCCAGAGACGAATCCAGCAAGACCTATGTGAGATGGAAGCCCAGGAAGACAACGATGCCGAAGCAGATGCCTTGGGACCGAGAACAATCTTGTTCCACCCGGACTGGGTTCCTTCTGCATTGATATTGTAATTAGCGGTTAGGCCTAACATTCTCTTGGAAAGAGAAAACCACGTGGTAATTTTTGTATCGTTCTGTTTATCTTCATTATTGATATACCTTACTTGTATTCTTGAGTTGTTAGATCATTAATTTCTAAGTTTAGAAAGTTATTAACTAGCTTTATCATAGATAAATTGTTCAAGAATTTTAGATTAATTTGGGTTAGATTAAAGGGAAGGTTTATAGCTGTTTTTGGTTGGAATTTACGTTTATAACTTTGACTTTAGAATATGTTTGGAATTGCTAGGACTGTGTTGGATTATAGATTTATATTTATTAAGATGGTTTGAATTATTCAGTGGGAATTGTTATTGTGATGCTTTATAAGAATAGTAGGATTTCTTAAGTTATTGGGTTGTGGATGTAATATTAGTGGGATTGGATTTAACTGAATCTTAGTGCCATTATTAGTGGGGTTTTAAGTTTGTAAGCTTTGTTAGTTGAGATGTTAGTAGGGATATAGAATTATTAGACTGTTATGGAGTGTAGACTTTAGGATTATTGTGATTTATGGATTGTGAATTAAATTGAATATAGAACAGCTAACTTTATATTAGGAGGGTTTATTCTATTGTAATCTAATTTGGGAACTGACTAAAAGCGGTTTGATTATTGGAATCAACAAAGTTATTGGCACTAGAATATTAATAATATTTGGAAGTTAGATTGCATCTTATTATTGGATTATGTAAGACAATTTTGCATTATAGTAATACTAGCACAGTGGGTACCTAAACAGTTTTTGTTTTGGGGAAAGGTTTGGCTTTCTTATTGGTGTGCATATTTGGTACTTGGTTTGTGTGGGGGGCTTGAGTGTTTTGGTTCATAGACAATGGATGCGTTGACCTGCAATTGGAGGGCTAGTCCCGTTTGTTCGGACTGGTATCTGGGTTTTTGTTGGTAGCCCGCTGGTGTTGGATCCAGTGTGTTGGCTTGGTTTTCCCACTGTTGTGACCACCCCCTTGCGTTTATGCATTTACACGACGGGATGTTTTCGTTTGCTGTGACCAGTACGCACTTTTGGGTAGTTTAGTCCTTTGTTTAGGTTTGACATCGTTTATTTAGTGTGGCTATTTGGGAGTCTTATTAGTTTAGACTTGTGCTAGCTATTACTTGATTATTAGTTGTCACTACTTGGATCTTATGGTCTACTTTAGAATGTATGCACGTTGCTTACTGCTTATTTTGTTTATCCTATTTTATTGTATTTATCTTGTCTGTTATTGTGAATAAACCTCTTTATCGCATATCAATCGGTCCCACCCCTTTCTTAATTTAAGTTGGCACCCTTCTTAGGAAGGACTGCTGACAAGGTGACGTTAACCCTTAAAACGACTTCTCCACAAATTAAAATCCATATTGAAATCACCTGTGAGCACAGTTTGATACCCCATTTGCTGATAACGGAGAAGATGTTCAGCCAAAAAGGATCCTAAATTTTTTAAACAACCTGAGGGTGGACCATACAATGCCAAAATAATCAGATTCGATTTGATTAAAACTGTCAAAACTTCAAAGTCGTCCATAGTACAGGAACTTAGTCAGATGTATTGAATGTCAACTGTAGGGACACATAAATGCTAACTCCACCTCCTCTACGGTCGGCCCAACAAACCGACACAGATTTATAACCATTAAAAGAGGGAGGGAGCATCAGCAGGTTCACATAACCTTGTTTCGGTAAAAATCAGAATTTTAAACTCCAATTGTATCAACTCAAGATTTAATAAAATACATTCTAAATTAGCAAGTAAGCTACGAGTGTTTAGGACGAAAATAGATAAACTGATTTTACGAATATTAGTAGGTAACTTTAGCAGTTTATCATTGACCTCCTCCAGAGGGGTGGGATTTATAAAAGATGCCATATAATCGGTCTAAATGAGCCACAAAAGACAAAGTTCCAAATGAAACAACACAAAAAAAAACAACAAAAATTACAATAACGTAACAAAAAACTAAAAAAACAATTACAAAACAAAAGTAACGGTAAAATAAGCAATAAAAGCAAATAAGCAAACCATTAAATTACCAGGTAATATAAGAAAAACAATTAATAAATAACTCGTAACCGAATGCCAAGATAACACAATCTGAAAAAAGGATAACTCATTAAACACTATAGTCGAAGATTAATAAATTAAATAAGAAACTAAACAGTCAATTAATTGAGTAGTTGATCGATTGGTCAGTTGGCACCCGGGATATTAGCAAAGCTAATGAAGATCAGCGGTATATTTAATACGTCTAATTTTGCTATCAGAATCTTTAACAAAAATGCAGCCGCTGAAACTCCGTGCATTGGTCAGTCCAAATCGAGCTTTTGCGTCGCGAAGTAACTTATACCGTGAAGTAGTAAGGTCTTCCCATTATCGCGAAATGTGACAGCCGAGTTTTCAATTTACTGCGATTTTTTATTACCAGGTCCCGGGTCAGATAAAAAGAAAATTGCACAATTAATGGACGAGGATTAACTGTAGCACGAAGACCCAGCCGATGTGCCGCAACAATGTACGAAGAATTGATGGAAAAGTCTAAGTTTTCGAGAAAAAAAATGATGGCAACATGTCCACCAGCACCTCAGATGGCTGTTTAGCTAAACCAAAAATACGTACATTGGCCCGTCTCAGAGAGAAAATCAATCCTGGAGCTGCCATCAAGATAAAGTTTTCCGTCCAATCCTTTTATATCATTTTGCAAAGAATTACATTTATCATTGAGCATTTTTGGTTGAGTAGTCAACTCCTTTAATTCCGAAGTAACGGAATTTAAATTATTCATTTCGGAGAACTTTTTGTCAAATGATTCGAGAAATTTGTCGAAAAACTTACCGTACTTGAGAAAAGGTCCCAAAAATCAGGTCTTTCGAACTATTTACAGAACGGTTGGAGGGCGTTTCACTATTCACAGAACTGGTGGAAGATGGCTTCGTCGATAAGTTATTATTTCTATTTGGGATTGTGACACAAATTAATCACTGGAACATAAATAGCTGATGATACACCAATGCAACATTAGTTGTTTCATAAGAAATGATCAACATATATCAATAAATATGAATCATGAAAGTGGCTCTCCCACTGAGTAGAGAGTGCCACAATCCTTCAAATTCACTATAATGCACTATAATTTAATGAAATAAATTCATAATTCACATCCAAAGGTGGTAGACACTCATATCGAGAATAAAAGGAGATCCATAGAAGTATAAAACCTGTGATTTGCTTACACGCAAAAAAGCTAGAGAGAAAACGTAACGTACATCTCCATCTCTCGAACGCCGGAAGTTATGATATCATTTCTGAAATCATGTGTCCATTTTATAATGTCAAAGGATAATGTTTTCGGTAGGGAATTAATTACTTACTTTTCAAATCCACTTATCCGTTAGGGTCCGGGGACAGCAGCCCTGTGGAGGATCTCCAGCGATCGCGATCTTCCGCCATCAGGCGCATGTCCTTCCATGGTGATAACCAAGCGACTCAAAACCAGATTCTCCATGTAGTCTAGCCACCTGGTTCTAGCTAACCCTTTGGTCTCTTACCGACCAGCTTGGAAAATAGCAACTGCCTAGGAAGACCATATATGTCATGATGTCGATAGAATTCTCAAATATCTTTATGATATTATAAAAATCTTTATAACAAGTAGGACTTGTAGCAGGTCCAGGGGAAATTTTTTTCGCTTTTGCAAATATTACAATTAGCACTCAGATTAATTCATACATGAATTTTTTTTATTCATCAAAATAGTCTCCATCATTTTCAACAACCTTCTCCCAATGAGATACTAAATCATAAATTCCTTTTATATAAAAGTCACGAGTTTTACAGTTGAAAAACACACCCAGTTCATGTTTTAGCTCTTCTTCTGTCTTGAAGCAATCGTTTCTCAAATGGTTATCGAGAGAACGGAAAAGATGATAATCTGTTGGAGAGATATCCGGAGAGTACGGTGGATGAGATAACACTTCCCAGGCAAGTTTGTTTATTGCCTGATGGGTCAGCTTTGCCGTATGCGGACGTGCGTTGTCATGAAGAAAAACAACACCCTCACGGTTTGCAAGAGCTGGCTGTTTTTGCTTGATTTTTTTCATGTTTACGTTGTGATGAGCGTCTGCTGTTCTGTTGAACCAATTCTGTGCCGTCCAGTCGGTGACAGAATCATTACCAAATGCTGTACAAATGTTACGAGCAGCCTCCGCTGCTTTATGGCCAAGCTTAAATTTGTACAACAGGCAGGCGTGAATTATTGGTGATGTAGGTGCCATTTCAGACATTTTTAAAAATAAAATTGAATGTTTTCACTTACACAAGTAAGTGCAAAAGAATGGCCAATCGTTTCTCTTTAATGTATAAAAAATTTGCATTATTCAAATCATCCTACGAGAGGATTGTAACCATTCAAAAATAAGGGCGAAGAAACGAAAAAACTGTTCCCTGGACCTGGTACAATTTAAAAGACATTTACTTATTTAAAAATTATTATAGTTAAAGAAACTGATACAAAAATGGTGCAAAAGTTTTAAAACATTTGGGATGCATTAAAATGTATCACTATATCTGTAGTCTGGACAAATTGCAGCTTGTTTTATTTAGTTATTTTCCATGTGACCTTAAAAGGAAATGCTCACAATGGTTATGTTAAGCTGAACTCACACTTCTAAAAGCATGTGAATAGCATGCTAAACTCACATTGAAGGTTCTATAATGTATTCCAAAATCCCATTGTTTTGGGTATTCTAATTAAGATGTATGATGAACTGATTTGGTCATGTGCGACGAGATGTGACACACAGATATGTCACTAAAATAAACAGCTACATACAATGAATAGTTTTTATACAGGGCACGGTTGAATGGGGACTAAACCCCTGCCCACCATAATTCTATACCACTTAAATTACTTGATAAATATCATTGAGCTTACAAATATGAAGTCGTTGGTGGTCTGTTTGTTAGTGACCTTTTTGGAAACATGATTATGCAAATTAGGACGTATAAAAAATTTATCTCCTAAACCACTTTCCAATCACGAACATGTTCCACTATCAGTTATGAACACAATTACAGAAAATGTATTTAATTGGACGAATAGATCATTAAAAAATGAAAAAGAAACATTTCTACATGATGTTTGGATGTCTGTCCTGATAAAGCCAAGCTGCCACAACAGCATTCTCATTAGCAGCGCCATAACAAGTGACCATGTTATGGCAGTCATATCCTTACGTGTGTACTCAACCATCCTGTGTGAATGTGGCTTTTAATGCCAATCGAACAAGAAACTCCTGCTGTTGTAAAAACCTCCAGAATTATACAAAATTGGATGGGTATGTGATTTGCATGTAGAAATGTCTGTTTCATTTTTTAGTGGTCTGTTCATTTACTTATGGTACGTGCTTTTATTGTGTTCATAATTGAATACGGAACAAGTTTGTGATTGGAAATTGGTCCCTGTTTGTTAGAAATTTATGAGATAAATTTTGTGTGTGTGTGTCCAAATTTTCATAATCAGATGATCGGAAGGTCATCGACACAGCGACAATGATTTCCTTTCCAAGAATGTTTTTAGTGATGAGGATCATTCTGCATGTCTGGAAAAGTGAATAGACACTTATGCAGGATACGAGCATTGGAAAATCCACGTGTTACATGTGAAATAAGTGGGGCAGCAAGAAAGTCAACGTGTTGTGTATTGAATAAATAACGAACATTATTTAAAATCGCCAGTTTGTGCTCACATTCTCACTTTAAAACCAAATTATAAGCAGCTGAAATCTGCTTCATTTACTGATTCATCCGAATTAACGTTAATCAGATATCTGTAAGGATGAATATAAACAGGCACCCCACCCATTAACAGATTTATTATTTATTGGGATTAACAGATTTTTAAATTCTACAATAGTTACGAAGTAATTTGAGGAGTGTAGACTTTATGTCCAGCCAGTATACAAGGGTTCGTCCAAATGAAAGTCAGACTTTTTTTTTTTCTTCCTATAATGCTCTATTGGTTGGAATATGTGAACATACAGTTAGTAATAGTGATGCATGGACTGCATATGCACTACTCATTATGGATATCCTGGGCAAAGAATCAGATGCTCTAGGCAAACTCATGTTACTAATCTTATGCATCTTGTCAAGATACAACTCCTGGCAATAAATATCGGATATTTATTTCTAGTTCAGCTAAGTTCATAAAAAAGCTTAAATTTCCTCCAAAATAATGGATGCATCCAAAAGGGATGAGGCATATATTAAAGAAAACACTTTAATCTATAAATACGATTTACTGTTAAAAATTGGAAAAAAAAAAAAAAAAAGATTCTTTGAAATATGCAAATGAATACGGACATGTTGGAAAAAAGAATGGGATAGTCTCATTGGTTGGAAAAAAATATGCAATATATTCAATGAGTAACATCCAATCATACATTTTGTTTGCGAATATGCAAATGTTATTCAAATTATTTATTCTTTTATAACTGCTCACAATTATCGAGGTTAGTAGACGACAGAAAACTCTGCTAATTAGAGTATCATGGCTCCAGCTAAAGAACTGTTTACTGATGTGAAAAGTCGAATTGTCCGCCTGCTAAAAGAAGGAAAAACTCAATTAGAAGTCGCAACTTTGTTGAGATGTTCCCAGAGCACGGTGTCACGTCTGTGGCACAAGTTTAACTCTCGTGGCAATGTGCAGAATTTGAAAAGATGTGGGCGACCGAGGAAGACAAGTGCATCCGACGATAGAAAACTGATCCAGATCTGTAAACTGATGCGAAAATCAACATCCCGATTGATGAACCAAGAGTGGGAACAATGCGGTGTCAAGGTCTATGATCGGACTCTATGAAACCGTTTGAATGAGGCTGGGTTTTCATTCAAGAAAGCAAAGAAGAAACCGTTGCTCTCGAACGAGCATCGACATAAACGCTTGCAATGGGCCAAAGACCATGCAAAGTGGACAGTGGAGGATTGGAAACGAGTTGTTTTTAGTGGCGAGTGTAGGATTTGCTTAGGGAATGGTGATAATAATGGTGTGTTTGTCTGGAGAACAAAAGGAGAACAATTCCATCCTGACTGCTTAAGTTCCAGTGTAAAGTTTCCACAGGGTGTAATGATTTGGGGATGTGTGACGTTTGCAGGACCTGGAAAATCGTGCATTTTAAATGGCACTGTCAACAGTGCGACCTATATAGACATTTTGGATCAGTTTCGTCTGCCAACGTTTGGAAGATTCGTTTGGTGATTCAGATGACTTTGTCTTTCAGGACGATAATGCACCGTGCCACCGTTCTCAGGCTGTTGCCAAATACTGCGAGGATCATCGAATCTGACGGATGAAATGGCCAGCTCAAAGTCCTGATGGAAATTTAATAGAAAATCTTTGGTGGGATTTAAAGAAAATGATTGATTTGTACAAACCAACCAACAAGTCCGAGCTGAAAGAAGCAATTCGTCAATGTTGGGGAAAAGTCAGTGAACACCGATGCATAAACTTATGTGAATCAATGCCTCGAAGAATTAAGGCAATAATCAAGTCAAAAGGCAGGGTTACCAAATATTAAAAACAGTTTTTGATAATATTTGACATGTTTATTTGGCATTATTCCATATTTATTTCCAAGCCAAAAGGCTATTCAATACTTTTTTTCCACTGTATTCGTTATATTAATGTATATTTTCAAGCAGAAATGACGTTTTGTTTATATGCTTAATTACTCATTTATAGAATAAAGTGTTTTCTGTAATTTATGCTTCATCCCTTTTGAATGCGTCCATTATTTTTGAGGAAATTTAAGCTTTTTTATGAATTTAGCTGAACTAGAAATAAATATCCGATATTTCTTGCCAGGAGTTATAGTTGGGATCCATGGCACGTAAACCTTGCTCTATCCCAGTCGTCAATGTAGATTCGGTGTTAGCAGTTCCCTTACTCAGGAACAATGTTTCCACAATATCATGGGTAGGCAGTTATTCCACGAATGAATTATTCAGCAGTTAGTCCATTACATCACTTGTACCATAGTGATGGCCATGTGTGCTTAACCAGGCTTGAGCATGTCCCTCAATCACACACATCCTGTATGAAATTCACTACACCATCTGAACACTACACCATGGCAGACCCTTAAATACCTTTCATCAGATGATAAAATTTTGGCCCCCCACTAACACCTACCATAGTTGAATACATGCTCGCTGGATTTGTTTGGATAAATCCATATTTAGACTATCTGTATATAGTCAACTTCCTTCAGTACATTCAAACAGCATAGAAAAAAATACAAAAGTTGTGAGTGTTTAGTGAAATAAATTAATAATTACAAAATAATAATTATAGGTGATAAACAAATACAGTGAAACCTGCATAAAATGACCACCTGAGGACCAATCAAAAGTGATCATGTTAAGTTCAAGTGGTGTTATATCCAAGTTCAGTAAAAAAAATTAAAAATCAACAACATAATTAAAAATGATAAAAAAGGCCTTTATATTGGCTGAAAGAATCGGTGGCTACATTTCTGTATCTCTTCTCCTCTTCCACAGAGTGTCTCAGAACTCTGCCCAAACTTAATAGGGAGGTAGAGGTGATGTATATGAACTCTTATTGCCAATAAACTCATGATCGGTAATGACCGTATCCAAAAATGCCCGCTCTATTAACTGGACACATATACTACATTTTTCTTGAGAATGTTTTAAAAGAGCTTTTGGAGGAGATGCCTTTGGTGATTTGCCCAGACACATCGTTTCAACCTGATGGGGGAACATCCACATTTCACTCTCGAGGTTTGTGATTATCTGAATCTCAGGTTTCCAAACAGATGGGTTGGTCGTGAAGGTCCCATTAACTGGCCACCATGATCACCTGGCCTCATGTGGACTCCTTCCTGTGGGTTCATATGAAGAATGTGGTTATGTGTGACAGGAGAAGGACGGGTTGTACTTTAACAAAGTGCTATATGATACACTATACACTCATAATACGCAAAAAATTAGTGACGCCAAATCACACACCAGTTTGATGATAAGAAAATGAGTCGTGTGTCTTATCACACGCCTGTATGGCAAGGTCTCTCTGAAATCTAAATATCAGATAATTATAGAAGTTGCTCTCAATTGAATCTACTTAGCCTATTATCGCTTGGCAAACAACTTGATAGAGAAGACTTACCTACTTTATTCTTTACCCAAGTTTATTTGTAAAATACCTCGTATTCACCCCGTCCCTTATCTGTCATTCATATAATTACCTACAGGTATTGGACATTGAAACTGAAACACCTTCGCAAATAGCACTGGATACCCCCAGGGCTGAATAGAACCTTCTGCTAGGTAATTAATCGTATGCATATCAATGAATCACGTGTCAGAGGTCTTGGTAGTCACTCCAGTAGAAAAGTTCGATAGTAAGCTTCAAATTGTCTGTGCAGAGCGCTATAATGGGAGACATATCCGACTTCAAAAGAGGGCAGATTGTTGGGGCGCGTCTGTGTCCAAAACTGCCACACTTTGTGATGTCTCACGTGCTACAGTATCCAGGGTGATGTGTGCATATGAACAGGAAGGACGAACCACGTCCAGGAGGAGCAACTGCAGGGGAAAACGGAAGTTGTCGGAAAGAGATGTCAGGACATTGACCAGGATTGTTGCACGAAAGCGGAAAACCACCGCAGCAGAAATCACCGCGGAAATGAATACACACCTCCAGGAACCTGTGTGCACGAAGACAATCCGTCGTTACCTGCATAAATCCAACATCCATGGCAGGGTTGCTATACCGAAGCCTTTCATCAGTAGTACAAATGCCTCCAAGCGGGTTCAGTGGTGCCGGACGCGTAAAACCTGGACGTTGGATGACCTCAAACGCGTCATATTCTCGGACGAGTCCAGCTACACTGTCTTCCAAACAACAGGGAGGGTATTCGTCTGGAGGAGCCCCTCTGATGCCTACAACCCAGACTGCTTGGCAGCCTCAGTCAAACACGGAGGTGGATCAGTAATGGTTTGGGGTGCAAACTGTGCAGGACCTCTACCGATCCTTCCCAAGACGTGTTACTGCTGTGCTGGCTGCCCACGGTGCCCCAACAACTTATTAAATAAAGATTTTGGATTTCTACCAGGTGTTTCAGTTTCAATGTCCAATACCTGTATGTCCTTATGAACAGTATAACTTTATAATTATACCCCTGGCCTTGTCCCGATTGTATAGTGTAATTTGTTCTAATAAATTCAGAGCTCCCTTCCCTTCTCAAATTACTCAGTTCTAAAATGGCATCCCACCATATACAAAGAATAATGTTCACTTAAAATTTCACTACAATAATTAAAACAGTTTATGAACAATAAGAAAAGATTTGAATGCAATTAAATCATTTTTAATGAGAATTCAAAAATTGGATCATTGATATAGGTACAAAGGAAAATAATAACTGGTACTTAATTACTGAGAAATTATTTAAGAAATCAACAAATTTGATGGCACTCGTTCGCATGTTAAAAGGAAAAGAGACTTTAGTATTATGATGATAACTACTGTCCCAGTATTTGTGATGATTAGAGTTCTCTAAGTTTCACATGAATTTAAAGTACTTGGGTTGATTCAATTTCACAGATCGAATGTTCGGTTGAAACGCGTTACATGAGGGCCCAAAAATTATATTAATAACACAGTACCTCCTTTATCAATTGACACACTTGATTGCTGATCAACACAGTTATCCTTGATTTCTGTTGTTCTCTCGGAGCGTTGCCGATTCTCCTTCCCTCTTTGTTGCTTCCTTCCGACGATTGCTTCTTGTCGCTCACCGTCCGACTTGAGACGCTTCCACAATGATTTAGACACTGATGTGCATATGTGATCCACTGTTACCAGTTCAGGACTGAGATTGAACTCTTGCTTACCTCCCACAAGATTCTCTCTTCACCCGTCCTGCTCCACCGATTAACAACGATTAACAACGATCGGTCTCCACGTGCCTTAAGAAGTTGCTGGAAGCGCAGCTCATCAGGCGCTGAGTATCGTCTCTCATCTGCTGCTGCATTGCATTCAGTTGCTTGACCTGCCCGATGCCAGCGATCGCTTCTCCCAGCTTTCGTGCTGTTTTCTCGGGTACACTCGCCACATTTGTCAAGGAGAGTCTCCTTCTCGTTGTCCTCTTCCTCTCCGTGCCAAGGCTCAAGTCTCCCTCTCCACTAACTGTCTTCTTCTCTTTCTCCCAAATTTTTTATTTCTTAATTTTTCTTTGTTTCACCACACCAGAAGGCTTTTTAATTGGTTCACGTAACCGAAGCCCTGTCCTTGAACTCAGGATTCTCTGAATTTCACCTTCCCCTACTTATCCTTCTTTTACTTCCTTGTTTAAACAAAGGCTTTGGCTCCCCTGCCGTCTTTCATTTTAATCTCTTTTAAAATTAGCCCAAACACTCTAGCGTGGTTATGAGAACTTTTGCCACTTGAGAAATAAAATTAATAATATTCATTAATTTATTTATGACTAAAGAGAACTAATGATTCATAACTTTTAGAACTTCTGTTAAACAAATAATAAAATACCTGAGAAGTACCAGCAGTGTGCTGCCTAGGATGCCAAAATAACTGAGAAATAAAATCCGTAATAAAACCAAAAGAGTAAATATATTTCTAGTGCAACCATGTGATCATATTAGATCACATGGACACAAGTATATATATGAATCTATATCTGTAGGGACATATTCCAATATGTCACATATGCATCAGTGGACGATCTTGTGGGGTCCATGGCAACTGTTGCTAGAGAATTTCAGGTGATGCCTGGAATTTTCAAACGCCTGAATGGTTCAGTGTTACGTTAATATGAGGACAGTATTGAGACAGGTGGTCATTATTTGAACACATACTGCGATAACCTTTGTTGTAAACAACATGATAAATATAATTAATTAGATAGGCCTACCATGTCTCTTCATTTGTGGCCTGCAAGATGATCTTTCAATGTGCCATTGTTATACATTGAGTCATTTCCAATCATGGGTTTACTGGCAAAAAGTGTTCTTATATATCCCCTCTACCTCCCTGTAAAGTTTGGGCAAAGAGTTCTGAGACACCTTGTGTATCACTAATTGGTTGCCTAAAGACATTGTAAGTTGGGAGTTAGGATAGGATCTGATTGGTGGTGTAAATGGTCATTATAGAATGGTTATTTTTACAACAGATTTATATACATAAGGGATTGAAAATGTAAGTCACATTAGACAGATGTGAAACCAAACAAAAGTGGTCATTTAGCTTAGGTGGTTGTTAGCTCCGGTTCACTGTAATTAAGACACAGATGACACTAACTGTACAAATAAGAACAGTAATGAATAGTAAAATAACATAACAGAAATCATCAATAAATAAATTTTGGAAATTCAGATTTATTTTTTTGTAAATATAAATTCCCAAGCATGTTAAAATGAATTTAGAAAGAAACACTATCTGGCAAAAAAAAAAAAGGTTGCGCAGTTTAATATTTAATTTGAACCCCTTTCAATTTGATGATGGTGCACATTCGCCGTGGCATTCATTCATAAAGCAGATCTTGGATTATCTCTACTGGCTCGTTTTTTTTTTTTGTCAGATAAATAATTTGTTGAGGATGGGACTTGAACCCATAACTACAAAATAAAATTCACCTATCTTAACACTGGTTTACCAGACCTTAATGTAATCATACTCTACAATTCAGATATTTATAAAGTCCAGTCATGGATAATGAACTTTATGAATTTTTTCTTGGAAAATATTGAGAATTGCATTGAATGGCTTTGCATGGACACTTAATTAAGTTAGAGCAAATCATAGACTTTTTTCTTTTTTTTTTTTTTTTTTTTTTTTTTTTTTTAAATCAAAATCTGTGAGTCAGAGTACATAGAGTCTCCTTGTCAGTTAGAGCACAGGAATGTGTTACCTTAAGATCCATGTTCAGTCCCAGGCCATGGAATTTTTCCTGTTTTCATCTATAAGTTACTGTAAGGTGTGAGTGTATATCTACAGTCACCCCTGTTTAATATTATGTCCGAAAGGAAGAAAGTAGACCCAAATCACAATTGTAATAAAATAAGCAAGTTGTATTTACAAAATATATGTACAAAATGACAAATTAATTAAGTAGATTTACAAATATGAACAGACAAAAAATCTGTATCTTGGCAATCACGTGCTAGACCTAAATGCATACAAAGATTCACTGCATGCCTAGTCCCTTTATAAAGTTCTGGCCCCTTTTTCACAAAGATCAAAAAACACATGGACAGTATAGTACTATAAGTCGTTGAGTAGAGTCAGATTACCTAGAGTCCAATTCGTTGAGATTGCCTGCATTGTTCTCCTCTCTTCACGGGCTCCAGTTGTGGATTTTCAGTGGCAGCTGTTCTCTCCTTCTGCATTGTGAACTCTCTCTCTGCCATCTCTACCGTTGTCCTCACATCCGAGTCATTCACTTCTCCCACCAAGCCTCACAACTGCACGACTCGGTGTTTCCACCTATCGGCGGTGTTGTGAAACAGCATGGCGTTGCTTCCACAGACAGCTCCAAGTAATACGATCGTATTATTGATGCAGGTCACACCTTCCTTTCCTCCTAACTCCAAAGCATGGCTTCCACCATCAAACCCATTGCAGTTCTGACCCGCCGGCTGGGTGGCCGAGAGGGCTAGGGCGTAAGCTTTCTAGTTCTCGAGTCTGCCTGGTCGTGGGTTTGAATCCCGCCATGGGCATGGATGTTTGTGTTTGTCCTGGGCTGCGTACAGATATAACTTGTGTAAAAGTTGCAAAATGACCTTAGTAGTCTACGCCAATTTCTAATAAACCAACCAGTCAGCCAACCAGTTATGACCCAGGTGCATCCGTCTGTAGTCTATGAGGGTCCGTGTTCGCATGTTGTATCTTCTTGACATTTCCATTCCTCTTTGGTCTTGCCCATTTTGCTCCTTGTCTTGTTCTTGCTCATGGATTGCACAGTTTCTTGGTCTGAAGTTTGCCAGGTCTTCATCTTCGTCACTCTCATCTGTTTCAGTGCTTGGGTTGGGTAATCTCTTTTGTCTCTTTGTGACCGACATCTGAGGCAGATCTCCTATACATAACTTAATATTATCTACAGAGGTTGAGTCAAAAGTAGAGGCGGATCACCACGCAAACTTTTAAATGGGCACCAGACAAGAACCACTCATTGCTAATCTTCAAAGTAGAGTTCGTCATGCTCGATGGTCTTCATCCAACGATCAGCCAGTTGACGGATGCCCTCACGAAACCACTCCTCCAGTTTCTGGGCGAAAAAGTCACGCACGGCGTCTTCAACCTCACTGGCATTGGCGAAGCGCCATCCACGCAGGAAGTGTGCCATGGACCGGAAGAGATGATAGTCGGAAGGTGCCAGGTCGGGGCTGTATGCTAGACATGTCAGAATATCGATTTTTTTCCAGCAGTTGATGACACACCTTCACTCGTTGTGCTTGCGGGGGCGTCAGCTTGTGGGGCAAGACTCAGCAGCTCCTGTTGACCTTTCCCGTGGCATGCAGATGTCGAACCACACTCGATTGTGATGTCCCGATGTCCGCCGCTAGTTCACGGGTGGTGCTGCCTTGGAACAAGTTCCTTCCACTTGTTGTCGCAGGACTGCATCATCCACTTCTTTGGGTTTTCCGCTCCTTGGCGCTTCTTCCAGGCCCATGTCTCCAGACGAAAAGCAGGAGAACCACCGCCATGCTATCCGTTCATTGATCACACCCTGACCTTCCACGCTGCAAATTTCGGCAGCTGCTGCTCAAGCACTGCAGTGACAAAGGAGCCCGCGTATCACAAATTTTTCTGCCATATTTTTACACTGGCTGACGCAGGTGGCACAATGTCTATGGCATTCAGATTCGTACTGATGTTTCTTCCCACTCTTTTTTCAAAAGTTACAATAAAAGTCGATTTTTCTTCAACATCACTTGGTGCTGTTTCTTACTTGTGAGAGTCACTGACGTCAGCAGTCGCCATGACAGTCGGCAGTGTTCATATATACTCCTCCATGGTGTATAGTACTGAGCAATGATTGTAAAACTTTATTCTGTACAATTATTAAGCCTTATTGAGGTCAAGTTTATGTTTGACTGTGCTTTATTCATTGGTAAACCATATTGCACGCAATCAAATATCACACGCAATATCAAATACCACAGAATACTTGCGCATCAGAATTTTGCTCAAATCAAGAAAATTATGAAGGACTGTTTCCGTATACAAGCTCCTTGTAATAGTAAAGAACATTTTTGTGAGGCATGTATCAAGGGCAAGTATTCCAGGTGACCTTTTTATCCAAGTGAAAACACAATGATATGTGTGGTCCATTTGAAGCCAAGTCACTTGGTGACTGACAGTATTTCCTGTTATTTAAAGATGATTATTCTCACTACAGAACTGTATACTTTCTCAAGAAGAAGTCTGAGGTTACAAATAACCTGAGACATTTCCTCACTAAAAGTCGCAATCAATGTATCAACGTTAAAGTTGTGAGGTTCCAGGTTAGTTGGAACCTCACAACTTTAACGTTGGTCCGGCGGAGGGGGGTCCGGCGGAGGGGGGGGGGTGGTATTAGAGTTGTATGATTTTTCCTAATTTGCTGCTGATTTATGAATTTTAGCGATCTGGTTATAATATGGTATTTATCGTCACTGTTATCTAGTCATAGAAGTATTCATTTATTGTATAAACAGCTGATTTGTAATTGTTTGTTTGCAGTATTGTGTGAGAGGCATTGTTGCGTGTGTGTGTGCTCTGTTGGCGGCTGCGATTGTTGCCGCCGATTCTAGGAAGATCATCGCAGCTTCCTGCAGAGTATTGTTGTGTAAAATTTGTGGAAAATGTGTTTTTGTGAGCGAATGTTTTCTTTTTGTTGTTTTTTTTACGTCGTTGTTGTGTTGAGGGCATTCCAGCGTCAACTTCCGAGGCAGGCTGTCGCGGTTGACGTGCGGAGTGAACATCGTTTTTCGAACAAAATAGAAAGTTCGCGCTGGGATGCTGATGTTTGATATTCTACCTTTAAGATTGAATTACTAAAATTTGATTAAATAGTCATTAGATACATTAAGTTGAGTTAGAGGAAAATGGATGAGGCCAAGAATACAGTTAACCCAGGATGAGTGGAACGATGTTGATGACGGTGGCTGATGACGTCAGGGTGGTCGAGCGAGGCGTACAGAACGGCATCAGTGAAGACAACGTACCGTTTGGCAGCCAAGCGGTGTAATATATGGTAAACAAGGGAACTTCAATCTGTGGTGAGTGATGATTCAATTATTTTTAAACGGCGTAGCCAGTCGCGAGCGACTGAAGCGTAAGTGGAGCATCTAGATCGTGACTTCGATCCTCCCGCCGAGGTTCACGAAAACTGTTCTATTTGCATCCCACGCCTTCTGTGGTGACTGTTGGTGAGCGCGATGAAATCGAACCCTCGCTACGAAGGACCTGTTTTACACTTTTTATTATGACATATTACTGATGAAAAGTTGTAACATGTATTAAGATTGCAATGTTAAGCTTGAGTTACATTATTCTGCCTTATGTACCTTGGTAAATAGCATGCTTTGCTTGAACAGGTCTCCCATTGAGCAGTACCTGTCGAGGGAAGCAAGAAACCTTAGAGTCAATTGTTGCACCGTGTATACAGGGTGTAAATGGACGACGTTTCACAAATTTAAGGATATGTAGAGGATTATGTGGTTAACATTTTTTATTAATAAATTAATAAACCCATAGTCCCAAACGAAAAGCGACGGAGCCACAGCTTGTTTGATGTCCTGGTTTGTCAAGCATTAAATTTGGCACGTTTTTTTGCTCTTCCTTTTTAAAAAAAATGGTATTCAACATTTGTAAATTGTTGTTGTTTATTGTAATTTATTGTTCCTTTTCCTTTATTGCTTTTTCGAAAGCTTTAAAAATTAAAGTTAAAAAAAAAATACGTAAAACAGATTTTCCTTTATATATATGTATAAACACAAGAAACTTTATTTACGGCAAAATTCAACAAAAGGGGATAACTTATTCAAATACATGATTTCAAGATAAGGTAAAACTTTTAGGCAGAGTCAATGTTCTCCTTTGTTAGGAACCCACGTGGTCTAACAACCCGGCATTACAATTCACTACCTCAAGGTTTAAAATCTCAGTAATCAACCGCTCGTAATTTAATTCATCTTATAGTCAAACCAATCCCAAATGGCAATAAGTAGACAGTGTTTAGGTCACGGCGAACAGGCTAGGTAATCAATTATGTCTAAGGGGTACTTACAGCCGGGAGTGACACATACTTCCTCGTGGCTTGAATCTATGGCGATGTTTTTTTTTTTGTACTTGAATGGCGGTCTCTCGAACTTGCGTTCACACTGGTGTTTCCTCTCAATCCAACCAATTCATGACCAGGACTCCTCATCCAATTTCAGGCGCTGCATGTTGTCGTTGACATCGGAGAAAAAAAACCGAAAAAAAGACGAAGCAAAAACAATCGCGAAATCTCGCTTGCGCTCCAGTCCAACCACCTTCTCTCTCTCCTCTCCCAGCATGCCCCTTC
>JAHWFO010037430.1:4039873-4060586 GCA_023313115.1 Rhysida immarginata
TAAACACAATACACAATCCATTATTATATAATGGTGACGATGTCACAGTACGTTTGTGCGTCTAGCGTTACGTCGAGTGGCAGTTTACGTTCGTAAAGTGGGTGGTGTCTGTATAGATGATTATTGAATGGGGTCCTGAGTGCTGTGTTGCTTGTGTGTGGATTGATAAAGTTGTGCATAAACTGAGGTGAGGATGGAATTCAGATTTTAAGGGGTTCTGTTTTTGTTATGTATAGAGGCCCGAGGCGATGCGTTGTTTGGTCATGATGGTTGCATGGGACGCATCCAACGCCTAGAGACATTAGTCGAGAAATTAGTGGAACTGGTGTCGAAGGTGGTGTAGAAGGGGGATCATGAACTACAATGAAATGTTAGCGAGAGGAAGTCGTCACCAGGTGGCCGGAGAGGTAGGTTTCCTATCACGTCGCTCTTCATCTATGGCGAGTGGAAATTATTGGAGTGAATTTTGAATGCTGTCAATGTATGCTGAGTATAATGTAGTTTTTGGTATAATTCTGTACTTCAAAGATAATACTGGTGGATTTGCTTAATTTCAACTAAGATGAGAAATCTTAGCTTAAGGCCTAAGTACCGTATATACCCGCGTATAAGCCGAATTTTTTTTTCCCCAAAAAATGACCCATAAAAACCACATTCGGCCTATGCACGGGTCAGAGTTGATGAAAACTCTTATAAGTGGAGTTTACAAATAAGCAACAATTTTATTTATTAATCCGTTTAGATTTCATTTATTTACCCTTTCACTGCATAAATAAATTTCTGATAAGATAAAAGTATCCTCTCTCTTTGCAGCATAATGAGAATCTCTAAAAGGCTGTGGCGGCCATATTGGAGAAAGTATGAGAGGGGGAGGGGCTTCAAACGAAACCAGCGCATCTTTACGTGTTCTCTCATTGCAATACATACAGTACATACGTTAATCTAAACAGTATTCAAAATGGAACATCGAAGTATCGAAGATTCAAGAAGACTAAAAAATTCGATTTCGAAACTTTTTGAACATCGATACATGAGCTACGATATCGATACTATCGCCATGCACTAGCATATGAAATTTAATAGACTTTAACAGCACACTGTACAATTATAAACAATATACAATACAGTATTTCACGTCTTTTTCCTCAATTTTCCATCCACTTTTCCATTGTTAAAAGCAAATCCTCTGGGGTCCGGTGATAATAATAATAAAAATACGTTAGGCCTACTGAATGATGATCAATACAAAATTGAAACCATGATCGAAAAATGGTTTATTAAATAAAATACTTCAAATCATTTTTTGTATCTGTTACGCATTGTAATTTTAAAGATTATATAGGGTGATTCAAATCGTGTGTAAAACAATTTAAGGGGGTATTATAGATGTCAAGGTAAACATGGGTTTGAATTTGAACGCCAACTGGGATAGGCCTATGAACAGAAATAAAAATGCCACCACCAAGATCAACAAGTTAATAACTCAGGTTCTGTAAAGCCTAGATTAATGAAATTTGGAGGAATAGCAGGGCACATAAGACTCTATATACCGTTAAAATTTGATTGAATTCCAACAAGAAGTTTTCGAGTTAATCATTCAACAACATAACACGTTTACTTTTGAGTACTAACCAGCACTTGTTACAATTTTCACTGCGTAACTCTGAAACTTCTCGTTGGAATTCGATCGAATTTTAACGGTATACACCAACACCACCTAGCGAACACCACCTGTTCTTTAGGTGGCGTTGTATACACAGTCTTATGTACCCTGTTATTCCTCCAAATTTCATTAATCTAGGCTTTACAGAATCTGAGTTATTATTTGGAGTTCGGTCCCGATTTGCCCCAAACTGTCGCATGCCTTTTGAACATCGATAGCCTATTATCGCAAAGCGCATAAAATTTAATATATCTTACAGCACATTGTACAAATGCATACAAATATATGTCAAACAATACAAATTATAAATTTATTGTTTTTGTAATAAAAATTTTTTGGCAAAGTTGACTTTTAGGAACTGCGAGCACTGCGTGCACTGCAGTGAAGCCTCTCTCAGAGACACCCAAATGAACAACTGATTCATAGCAACTGTTTCGTATACGCCCTGCAGTGAAGCATCACTTAAAGACACCACTGTTCACCCAGAATTTCGCAGTATTTTACTCTGAAGTTATTAATTACTATTACAAATTAATAAAATTTATTTTAATTCGTAAGTATTTAACAATAATCAGTTAATTTTATTGAAACGCTTATTTAAGAATTTTCAAAATTATTTCTAATTAATTAGTGATTTAAACATTTGACATATTAAAAAAATTCGTAATTGCAAAAAAATTTGGTTGAGTGGGTTTTATATCACATAAATGAATTCTGTGTATACACTGTCGCGATCTGTATATCTAAGGTAATACTAGGTCGCGATCTGTTGGATTTTTGATTTGTTTGAAGTAGGATCCTGCTAAAACCCCATTGGTCAAAACTCCTATAGTAATAGCACAAATGAGGACATATCCCAGAAATAAACCTTAATTTTTATCTGATTTTTGATAATTTATACATTATTTTATTGAATTATTTGAAAAATATGTGGGTTTTTTTTTATCAGAATTTACTAGAGTTTTTATTTTCATATTTGGAGAGAGGGGGTCTTTTTTAAAAGCTTTTTATTAACCTTGCAATGTTACTTTGTTTAGGCCAAATCTTGTAATCAATATTAAACCAACTTCCCGACAAGCTAGGGAGCTGAAACTTGACACACATACACAGGATCGAGGGATCAAGAAAAAAAATTTTCAAATCGGTTCACTGGTTCGTGTTCTAAAGGTACAAATTCATTACTACGAATTGATTGTTGTGACAATTGGACAATTCGTTATGGCGAGGGTTAAATGTATCTATTGTTTATTGTTGCAAAATTAAGCTTTATTGATGCCCTAAATAAAGCATTATAAAAGCTTGGTGTGATAAAACCCTTTTCCTCTTATCTTGTTTTAATATTAATTTTCTAATATTAATTTACCGAATTAATTATTTGATGATGGCGTTGGCCATAAAATTTATACTACATATTTTCATTATTGTCGTGCATCCGGGTGAATATGATATTAAATTTAAGTGATAAATGAAAAATTAAGCTGCGAGCCTACATTACAGTCAACAATGACTTAATTATTTAGAGCGTCGCGATCCCAGACTGGAATTTTCTTTTTCTTTTCTATTTTCATTTATTATTTATTTAAACGCATTTAGCATCTGTATTGTAACATTTTAACATCTGAGGCATCGTGTTTAAATAATCCATCAGTTTTCTTTAATAAATTTGATACTTTGGGTCTTTGTTACTGTTTACATATACGGTGGCTACGCTATGACCTATCCATTATCAGAATTATTTTTATATTTGCAGCGTAAGACCGTGTAGCGAATGTACGAATAACTTCCGTAATAAGAAAAATAACCAGATTTACTACTACTCCAAAAGAAAGGAGCGACATGCTATAACTACTATCACTACCTCTGCTGTCTTACCATTACTGATGGATTGGATATTAGTAACTGTTTTGCCCAGCATTTCAGTGAAACTGTCTCTACTTCTTTCAACACATTCTCGGAGAACTGTCTACCTATTGTCCCCCTATTGATAACCTCATCTTAACGGAGTTCACTGATAGAGATGTTGCCTACGGCATTAATAGATTACAGGGCAAACCTTGCAATTCTCCGACAGAGGTTCCTTCCTTTATTCTCAAAGGCCTTCGAGATGTCATAATTATTCCTCTTAGGC
This sequence comes from Rhysida immarginata, assembly GCA_023313115.1. Lineage (NCBI taxonomy): Eukaryota > Metazoa > Arthropoda > Chilopoda > Scolopendromorpha > Scolopendridae > Rhysida > Rhysida immarginata. The sequence continues at coordinate 4,043,665 of JAHWFO010037430.1, forward strand.
GCATCTTTAATTTGTGTCTAAAACCTGGCCACTATCCTAAAATAATGAAGAATGCGGTTGTGGATCCTGCCTCTAAGGGTGGTTCTCCCAAACGGACTGACATTGCTAGCTATAAGCCGATCTCTATCCTTCCACCCTCTGCCAAAGTCTTTGACAACATCATTCATAAATATCTTCTACAACATGTCCTTCCTCATGTTCCTGCGTGTTAACATGGTTTCATTTCCCGACGTTCCGTTGTGAGCAATCTTGTATCTCTCACCACTCATGCTCATGATGCTCTTAACCACTGCCAGCAACTTGACGTGGTCTACTTTGATATGCAAAAGGCGTTCGACTCTGTCAATCATGAGTTACTACTTAAAAAATTGCGTGCGTATGGGATTGTTAATGGACTCCTTTGGATAATGAGCTCTTTCCTGTTGGATCGATAGTTTGTTGTATCTATACGACATCATTCATCATTGCCCTATAGGCCTCACTGTGATTTTTCACAGGGTTCTGTCCTAGGGCCTTTATTATTTGTTATCTTCACTGCTGACCTCCCCGAGGTGATTAGAAACTTCCATATATTGATGTATGCAGATGATGTGAAACTTTTTGGTGACATAATAATTGTCTTAATGCTCACCTGCTTCAGCAAGAAATTTCTAGTATATGTCATTAGTGTGAGCAGAATGATCTTGCAATTAATGCAACCAAATGTGACAAAAAAGACCAACTTTATCGAGTTCTCCTAGTCTGTGGAAATGTGCAAGTTGCCAAGCTCTATGTCCGTGATCTTGGCGTAATCGTTGATAGCACACTTTCCTATAATTCCCACGTTGACTGTTCGTCTGAAGGCTTACAGAGCTCTTGGTACCATTGTGCGCAATGGAGCCGATTTTCGGTGCTCTTCTACATTTGTTCGGCTCTATCGGAGTCTAGTTTTACCCATTTTGTCCTACTGTTCTGTTTTATAGAATGGGGGTTCAAATATGCAGTCTTGTAAACTGGATAGGGTGCAAAATGTTTTTCTCCGTTTTCTGAAGCGGAAATTCCCGAATTTTGATGTACCTTCAGATCTGTGTGCACTCTCAGACATTAGAATGAAGATTGATTTTCCCTTTCTTAAGAATGTTTTAGTAGGGAAGATGAATGCTCCAAACCTTCTCGAGTCCACTTTCATCCGAGTACCCTCTCATACTACGAGGAAGCCCGTGTTAAAGCCTTGGCCTCCTATTAAACTCGGAGAATAATTTCGTCGGGATACAATGTTCAGAATTCAAAAACTATACAATGAGAATTCTGATGTCAGTGATTTATTTAATTAATTTTCCTCGTCATGCTACTATCCTGCCTTTGTGATTATGGTTGTATTTATTTTTTATCTTGCAACTCTCATTCGATTAGCTCGATATTGTAGTTCCGTGTTGGCTTGAATTAGCTGTGTGAACACAGTACATGAACTGAATTGAATTGTGTTTTTCTGTTTTTTTATTGTCCTTTTTTAATTACGTTATTTCCCTTTTACTTGTATCTTAAATAACCCCATTTTGGGCCTTTGGCCTGTTGGGGGGCAATATAGCGGCTTGGACTTCCAGTTTATTTGGTGGGTTATTCCCTGTTGTTGTTACCTATTATTATTATTATTATTATTATTATTATTATTATTTATACCAGATGGTTGTTTGTTTTTAGTATTTATTTGCGTGAAATGACGGCCGTTTATGGGAATAAAATCATAATCACACAAAGAAACTCCGGTGTTTACACATTTAGGTTATTTACTCATTTGATATTAATTGTATGAAATTATACAATTAAGATTTGAGTAAAGAGCATTTTAATTGTTGGTAATCTTACCAACATGGAAACACTGAATTCTTTTGTGTGATTTTAAAGGACTGTCACTTTACGCAAATAAAATCATACAAGACCTGTCATTTCTTTGTGATACAAGACCCACTCAACTTTTTTTTTTGCAATTTAGTACATTTTTTTAATATATCAAATGTTTAAATCAGTTATTAATTAGTAATAATTTTGTAAATTCTTATACTAAGCGTTTCAATAACATTAATTGATTATTGTTAAATATTTACGAATTATGAATACACTTTATTAATTTCTAATAGTAATTAGTAACTTCAGAATAACATACTGCGAAATTATGGTCAACAGTGGCGTCTTTAAGTGATGCTTCACTGCAGGGCGGATACGAAACAAGTGCTACGAATGAATTGTTCATTTGGGTGTCTCTGAGAGAGGCTTCACTGCAGTGCACGCAGTGCTCGCAGTTACTAAAAGTCAACTTTGCTAAATTTTTTCCCTCAAGCGTTGCATTATTTTTTCCTTTTTTGCCTCGGCTTATGCGCGGGTCAAGGCGTTTTTCAACTTTTGGGGCTCAAAAACAGGGGGTCGGCCTATGCGCGGGTCAGCTTATACGCGGGTATATACAGTACATGATTGCTTATTGCGAGTGATGAAGATTATTGGTTATAAGTGCATGTGAGAATATATGCACGCATAGGCCTGTTGTTTATTTCTTCAGAATCTAAGGATATCTACTCTGCGTATGTTTTGAACTGAAGTAAGGAAGAAATTATTATTAAACAGGTGGTGGCCTTACAGCATAACAGAGGGACATCAGGAGTTCCAACTAGTTTCACCATTTATTCCCGGCTTTGTCAAGGGAATATCCATATATATCCTTGACAAAGCTGGGAATAAATGGCGAAACTAGTTGGAACTCGTGATGTCCCTCTGTTATACTGTAAGGCCACACCTCTTTAATCAATAGGAACAGTATTATGATCCACCCTTCTACAGAAATTATTATTTTTTATTATTAAAGAAGAAACCATTATGGGAGAAAGAGAGAGGAAAGGAAGTCACGGCACACTGGACGAGTTTATTAAACAAAAGAGAAGTGGGGAGGAAGCTTTTAAAAGCTCGAATTTGCACGTGAGAACGCCAGAAAAGGGACCGAGAGAGAAAAGAAATAGAACGGAAGAAGAGGTAGACGGAGAAAAGAATAATATAGAGAAAAAAATGGAGGAAATTTTGGAAATTGTGTGGTCCAATAGAAGAGAGAATGAATTGATTAGAGAAGAAATACAGGAAGTGAAGGAGATGATAAGGCTTGATAAAATAGAAAATAAAAAAGAGAGAGAAGAAGTAATGGAAGAATTGAATAAGATGAAATTGAAAATGAAGGAATATGAGAGGCAGATAGAAGATTTGGAAAATAGAAGTGGAAGAGACAATATAGTGATAAAAGGTTTAGAAGAGGAAGAGAGAGAAACAGGGGAAAAGTTAGAAGAGAAGGTGAGTGGAATGCTGGAGAAACACTTAGGATGGAAGCTAATGTCAATTGAACAAATATATTGAGTAGGAAAAGAAAAAAAGATATGGAATAAGACCAATAGTAATAAAATTAAGAAATAGAAAAGAAAAAGAAACACTGTTTATGGAGAAGAAGAATTTAAAGGGAACTAAGGTTTATATTGATGAAGATAGTGCTATACAAACTAGGATCAGGAAATAAAAAATGTTAAAAATAAATAGAGAAAAAAGAAAGGAAGGTTAAAAAAGCATATATGAAGTATAACAGGATGGTTATAGAGGGAAGACAGTATGAGTGGAATGATGAAGAAGAAGGAATAAGAGAAATTGGAACAAAAAACGGGAAAGCGATGAATGGAATAGAAATGGACAAATGACAGTAGAAGAACTTTTGGTGGAGGTGGATAGAGTGGATAGAGAAGAGAACAAGAAATGGGAAAAAGATGAAAATAGAAAAAGGGGACAAGTGTGGCAAATAATTTCATGGAACATTGCAGGTATAATAAATAAGGATAAAGAATGGTGGAAATATATATATAGTTTCGAAGTGATAATTCTACAGGAAACTTAGATGACTGAAAAAATGTGGAAAGTAAGGTTGAGTGGTGATTTTGAATGGTATGTTAGTTATGCAGTAAAGGAAAAAAAAAAGGAAGAGCAAAGGGTGGTTTGTTAATGGGAATAAGAAAGGAAAATGTACAAGAATTAAGATATGAAAAGAAAGATGGAGGTATGATGGTGAAATTAAAGAGAGATGAAAAATGGTTCAATATATATGGTGTATATAATGATAAATCAATAAGTGAATTGAAGAAAGCTTGGACAGGAGAAAAATATGAAAAAGGTAATTGGTTGTTGTTTGGTGATTGGAATGCAAGGATGGGAGAATTACAACAAAATGAAGATGAGGATTTTTGGAAATGTATGCCAGAGAATGTATTTGAAAGAAGAAAATCAAAGGATAAGACTGTAAATAAACAAGGAGAAGAGATGAAAAGACGGTGTGGAGAGGAAGGATGGATAATTGCAAATGGCGTTACGGAGGAGATAAGGAAGGAGAATATACTTTTATTGGAGGTAAAGGAAAATCGATAATTGATTATGCTCTAATAGATGTAAATGTAATAGAGGAGGTAGAAGATTTTAAAGTAGATATTCGAGATGAATCGGATCATATGCCTATAATAATGTATATAAGAGGAAAGAGAAAAAAGACTAGTTATAGAGAAAAAGAAGAAGCAATAAGAGAGATTTATTATAAATGGGATGAAGAAGATAAAGAGGAATATAAGAGAAATATAAGAGAGATGTTGAACAAAAAGAAAATGGTGGAAGATAGAGGAAACGTCACAGAACAGATGAAAGAAATTGAAGAAATATTAAAATTGGCAGGAGAAAAGATGAGAAGAGAAAAAAAGGATATAGATATAGAGAAGAGGGAGTAATTTGATAATGAATGTGTGAAAAAGAAAAGAGAAATGAGAAGGTCTCTTAGAAAGGCAAGAAAAAATGATAATGGATGGACGGATTTTATTCAAAAGAGAAGAGACTTTAAGGAGTTGTGTAAAAGAAAAAAGAAAGAATATGAGAGGAAATGGAACAATGAGTTGGTAAAAGTAAAAGATACGAAGTCGTTTTGGAGGTTAATTAATAGATTCAGAAGAAAAAGACAAGGTATAAGTGAAAAAATAAGTAAGGAGGAATGGAAAAGTCATTTTATGAAGATAATGGATGGAAAAGAGGAGTTGATAATGGATAGAAGTAGGAGAAATTGATGTGAAAATATGGTATAATGAAGAGATAATGATGATGGAAATATGGAGAGCGATAAATAAACTGAAAGATTGGAAAGCGGTTGGATTAGATTGTGTTCCAGGAGAGTTTGTGAAGTATGCTGATCCAACAATAATTGCAAGACTAAGTGAGATTTATAATTGAATTTTTGAGAAAAAGGAATTTCCCGATCAATGGAAAGAGGTGGTGATAAGTCCAATTAAAAAGAAGGGAAGTGCAAATGAGGTGACGAATTACAGAGGAGTGAGTATAACTTCTGGCCTATATAAGGTGTATACAAGTATTCTAGAAGAAAGACTGAGAAGATGGATAGAAGAGAATGAGTATCTTGAAGATACACAGGCTGGTTTTAGAAGTGGAAGGAGTGTTATAGACAATATTTTTATTTTGAATAGTATAATACGAGGGGCGATTGATAAATAAGGTCTCCATGGCTGTAACTTTTTTATTTGTTAATCGCTTTTCAAAATTCTTTTTGTATCTTATACTCACATTTGTCCTCTATGTAATGCACTATTCACTTTTCGACATAGTCCCCATCCCTTTCCACGCATTGCGCCAATGTGTGACTAGTTGGGTGAACCCGTCGGAGAGGAATTCCGGAGTTGTTGTCAACACCAGGATTGAATGGCAGCTTTGGACCCTCTTCTGGAGTACAATAACGTCCGCCCGCATACGAGTCACCACATACCAGAGGCGTTGCAGCGCCTACACTTCAAAGATGAAAAATTGCAGTTCAAAAATGAAAGACTTTGCACATTGCGACTTTCAGCACTTCCCGAAGAAGAAAGAGCCCCTTAAGGGACATGAGTTGGTTCTGACAGCGAGGTAAACGCTGCCATTCAATCCTGGTGTCGACAACAACTCCGGAATTCCTCTCCGACGGGTTCACCCAAATAGTCATGCGTTGGCGCAATGCTTGGAAAGGAATGGGGACTACGTCGAAAAGTGAATAGTGCATTACATAGAGGACAAATGTGAGTATAAGATACAAAAAGGATTTTGAAAATCGGTTAACAAATAAAAAAGTTACAGCCATGGAGACCTTATTTATCAATCGCCCCTCGTAGAATTAAGACTGATACAGAAAAGAAAAAAGGTAATAGTATTTTTCATGGACTTGAAAGCTGCCTTTGATTCGGTAAATAGGGAAAAATGTGGGTAAAATTAAGGAGGATGGGTATAGAGGGTAAGTTATTAGGAAATATTATAAGTATGTATAAAGAGACAAAATGTAAAGTAAAAAGTAGAAATGGTGTTACGGAATCCTTTTGGATAACTAAGGGAGTAAAACAAGGATGTGTTTTAAGTCCTCTGCTGTTTATAATATTTATGAATGATCTGGGAAATTATTTGAAAAAATGTAATGAAGGTGGAATTGTAGTAGGAAAGAAGAAAATTTTTCAATTGATGTATGCAGATGATGTGGTTTTATTGGCAGAGGATGAAGAAGAAATGGGAAGGATGTTAAAACGTGTAGAGGATTTCTTGAGAAAAAATGATTTGGTGCTTAATGTGAATAAATCAAAAATGATGGTGTTTAAAAAGGGTGGGAAAGGTAGTGTAAAAGAAAAATGGAAATGGGGAAATGAAAAGATTGAAATAGTGAAAGAATTTGGGTATGTGGTTTACTCCGAAGAATAGTTATGGGAAACAGAAAGAAGAAATCAGTGAAAAGGCAAAATTGGCAATGAAGCAGGTGTGGTCATTGGTGAAAAGAACAAAGATGAATGATGTTAAAATAATGATAAAGATTTTTGATGTATTAGTAAAAAGTATAATTGAGTATATGGCAGAAATATGGGGATGGGAAGAAGATGAAAGGATAGAGAGTATACAAAACCAATTTCTCAAATGGATATTTGAATTGAGAAGAAGTACACCAAATTGTCTAGTTTTGACTGAAATAGGAAGAGTAAAGTTGAAGGTTAAGTTGGTGAGAAAAGCTTTAAAATATATTGAAAAGATTGAAGATATGCAAGAGAATAGATTGGTACCGCTTTGCTGGGATGAAATTAAAAAAGTGGCTAGAGGGGGTAAGGGTTATAGATGGATTGTCAAAATAAATGAAAATATATCGGAAGAATATAGAGAGATGTGGTGAGAGGGTAAGGGGGTAAGAAAAATTAGTTTGCAAGAATTAAATGAAAAAATAATGGAGACAATAGTGGCAAAGGAAATGAAGGAGAGGATGGAAAGAATAAATAATTCTGTATCATATAGAATATATAAAAATATTATGACAAATTGGCAAATAGAAAGGTATTTAACAGTAGAAAATTATATTGGAGTGAAAATTTTATTTTTAAAGATTTGATGTGGAAATATTTTGATGGGTAATAAAGTGTATGGTAGGGAGGAAGAAAAATTATATAGAGGATGTAAAGAAGATGTAGAAACATTGGAACATGTCTTATTTGAATGTAGAATGGTAGAGGAAGAGAGAAAGAAACAAGGTCTAGAAAGAAAAGAAAATTGGGAAAAACTTACCTAAATGGAAATCAAATTAATTGGAAAGTAATATGTATCATAAAAGATTTCTGTAAAAAAAATAGTTGATTGAAAAAGAAAGGATATTCTGTAAAAGAAAATGTAAAGATTTGAAATATTGAAATAGTTTAAAAATTGAAAAGATGTTAAGTTGTTTTTATCTTTTTGGAGACGACTCTTCCAAATATGTAATTATATTACAATAAATGGAATAAAGATAATAATAATAATAATAATAATAATAATAATAATAATAATAATAATAATGAGGGGGGGGTGGGAACCAGATCGCTCTCTTCCAATGGGGGGGGGGGGGGGAGACAGATTCCGGTATATCACTGGAAGCAAATTCTGATCTTGTCATGTTGCGTGTGCCTGGGAAGGGTGCCAACAAAATGCGTTGGACAGGGCCTTTCAAGGTACAAGCAACAGATGGGTCTGATTAGGTTAAAGTAATGGGCCTCCGTTTGGAGATGTTAAGTGGGTGAGGGCGAGGCAAATCTGGAAGCCTTGGCAATGCGATTGGTTCGAGAGCAGAAGTGAATTGCACGAGGGACCCAAGGATTATGAGCAGCCAACGGTTGTGGACAACTGTCAAAGGATGTTGCATTTTTCCGACATGTATCCTGGGTGCGTTCCAGCTGCAAGCGAGGGCTGGAAAATAGTTCAGTCCGGGGTTATAAGTAAGGGGATGCACCAGGGTCTTAATGGGGAATTATGTGCTCCACTCCCATGCACATTCGCCACACATTCGGATGGATGGATGCCAGTGGACATAGATGTAATTGGGGCAGCATTTCCCAATCATGGAAGCATACCCATGTTTGATAGGGAGCCTATGACAAATGGGTGTACAAATGCCGGAAACTTACCGGAAGGAGCAATAAGTGTGGGACCATGGGATCAAGGGGCAATGCCAATTTTGCCAACATTGAGTGACTCTGTTGTGGCTCTCATGTCTCATGTGACAGACGGCGAAAATAATGGGGCCCTGGGCCAACCGGTGGCTAGCTCCTGGGAGGATTTACCCTTGGAGGAGAAAGAAAGTATTGACGAGGGGGTAGTTGGTTTTACGGAGAAAGACGCTGTGACCCAGGAGATGGAATTATCAGAGGTTGAATCTGGGGACAGAAAGTTACCTGAAACGAGAAGTGATAATGTTTCCCTAGTAGCCGATGAACCGCTTTCTGAGCCTGTGCGAGGCGGAATTTCAGATGAAGACAGGGGCCAAGTAGGTAGCCCATCAAGAGACAGAGTAAAGCGTCGTGCACGGGAGGAGAGGATAGAGGTGCGTCACTCGAGGTTCGATTGTACAGTAATGGCATTGGAGGACGTTGAGGCGAGGGCTAAGTCAAGTGTTGATGTCAACAACGGCAGAAAAGCAGTACCAAGGGTGTGCGTTAATGGTAGCATAAAGCCGGAGGGCATGAGTGAATGTGGACCAGGGAAGAAAGAGAAGGCTAGGGGTGGAGTGAGACACCGTGCGAAAAACAAAAAGGAGGATGGCATAGTAGATCAGAGCATTAATGACAAAAGAAAGTCGGGGTCCCGGAGAGGGATGCATGAGGCATTGGCAGCATGTGGGATGGGTCTTCAGCCGCGCGAACGGGCCCTGGCCCTGGCGTTCGCCAACTGTTAAGTGGGATGGTGTGTTGTCTTGTGGAGCTATTTCCGATGAGTAATGTTTTGGTTTTCGAGTTTGAGAGTGTTATGTAGAGGCGTAATGAAGAAAGAATGAGGTTAAGTTTGGTTATTGAATTTTTGATATAGTAATAATAAGCATCGAGCATACTAAACACAGTTAGTTTAGAGTATGGGTTGAATGTTGTATCTATGGATAAATAAATGAGTAATAAAAGATATCGGTTTATATTTTATCATGTACTATTTAGAATGAGATAAACTTAAGAGTAAAAAGCATTGTAAAATTGAAATTGTAGAGGGGTTGTAGCTGTGGATAATAAGGTTGGGCAAATGGACTGGTAATTGATTAGGGGTGGAGAGTGATTTGCGCGAGCAAGGGTTGGAGTGGAAATATTAGTTTGTTCACGTTTTTTTTTTTTTAATCGTTTTGCAAGACGGGGTTATGGGAAGAGGCGAGACTGGTATGTGCGAGTTGAAATGGTGAAGTGATAGGATGTATACATTAGTATGTAAGAGATTGTGTGTAATTGTGATTCTGTATTGCCTGGTGGTCTGTGTTATAGTATTGATTGCGTGTTGAGATATTATTTGATATCGTAATTGAGTGCTGTTCTTGGAGTATTTTTTTTTCCTTTTATTATTTGTGGGGGAAAGCTTACTCGAACGTAACCCTTGACAGGGTATGCTCGAGGCCTTTCGTCAGGTGCATGTGACGTTCCAAGTTAGTTTGAAGTCACGTGGGTCCGGCGAAGGGGGGGGTGGTATTAGAGTTGTATGATTTTTTCCTAATTTACTGCTGATTTATGAATTTTAGCGATCTGGTTAATAATATGGCATTTATCATCACTGGTATCTAGTCATAGAAGTATTCATTTATTGTATAAACAGCTGATTTGTAATTGTTTGTTTGCGGTATTGTGTGAGAGGCATTGTTGCGTGTGTGTGCTCTGTTGGCGGCTGCGATTGTTGCCGCCGATTCTAGGAAGATCATCGCAGCTTCCTGCAGAGTATTGTTGTGGAAAATGTGTTTTTGTGAGCGAATGTTTTGTTTTTGTTGTGCGTGTTTTTTTTTTATGTCGTTGTTGTGTTGAGGGCATTCCAGCGTCAACTTCCGAGGCAGGCTGGCGCGGTTGACGTGCGGAGCAAACATCGTTTCTCTAACGTAAAAGAAAGTTCGCGCTGGGATGCTGATGTTTGATATTCCACTGTTAAGATTGAAATACTAAAATTTGATTAAATAGTCATTAGATACATTAAGTTGAGTTAGAGGAAAATGGATGAGGTCAAGAATACAGCTAACCCAGGATGAGTGGAAAGATGTTGATGACGATGGCTGACGACGTCGAGGCGGTCAAGCGAGGCGTACGAAACTTCATCGGTGAAGGCAACGTACAGTTTGGCAGCCAAGCGGTGTAATATGTGGTAAACAAGGGAACTTCAATCTGTGGTGAGTGATGATTCCGTTATTTTTAAACGGCTAGCCAGCCGCGAGCGACTGAAGTGTAAGTGGAGCATCTACCGTATTTTTGCGAATATACCCCGCGGGTTATACACTTTTTTACATCAGCAGGAGGGTGGTGCGGGGTTTACAAAATATTTTTTACATGAATGATGTGCGAGATGGAAGCCAAGAACAAGCTGAACTAGAAGTGTAATAATGCAATCTATAAACTGTTTGAATAGAATGATTCAAATGAGTGAACTGCTATCCTCCAAGCAAACACCTCTTTATATATTAAACTATGAGGGCCAGAAGGGCTGTGATTGGTTGCCAATAGAAGCCAGGAATTATGAGCCAATCAAAATAAGGCTAATCTAAAAGCCAGTCATGATAGGTAAGGTTATCTTCATGATTTATGAATTTTATGGAAACAGGATATTTTAATTACAAAAAAATGTAAAAATACAACTTCATAAAGTAAATATAAATTTAGGGATCAAAGATATTGTAATATTTGTTTTAACTGAACAACACATTGTATATTACATTCAGAAATAAAATTATTTTTAACATTAAAATAATGTATTTTATAAATACAAAAGTTCCATTTATATCACAAAGTTTTTCGTATCAAATATACAATTATCTTGTAAAGAATTGTTGGCAAAAACAATATAAAGGAAAGCAAATGTCTTCACGTAAATAATAATAGAAAGGATTTAAAAGCTTTAATATTAAGCTTTAAACAAAGTTTCATAACAGAGTACATAAAGAATGGTCTATGAGGATTTTTACATGCCAAACCACAGATGTTTAAATTATTGATTGAAATAGGAAAGAGATCCAGGCTCTGGAATTTTCTTTCCTATTTTCATCAGTTCTTAAAATCTCTGTTTTTTATAATTTGAAAAATGTATGACCTGGATCTATACAATATAAAAAATTTAGAATTCCGATTCATTATCGCATGATTCTTCAAAAGGTTTCTTAATACAGTACAGATGGTGGTTTATTAAAAAAAGAATAATAAAAGGTCATTTCATTTTGAAAAGGGCAAGTAGTTTACACACTCACAGCAATATGCGGTTAATATGACCCGCTTGTGAGAGTCCTTTGATTCTTCCAATACGACCCATTTAAGAGAGTCATTGGACACAGATGTCAGTAAGAGTTGTTTGACCCGAATTTCCGAGTCGCCATTCTCGGGTCAATTGACTCGACTGTACAAGACTTAAGACTCATTAACGGAATGTTTACTATACGCGTATATACCTATTTACACATTTTTACATACATATTTATATATTTTCACAGCTACTTACCCATCTGTATAGAATATTTACATAACTTTATACACATTTAAACACACACGTACACAAATTTACACGTGTATACACCTATTTACACAGGTTTACACATAATTACACATGCTTACGCTTATGTACACTTCCATACAGCTTATTTACACAAGTTTACACACGTAATGATTTTTCAATTGAAAAATGGAAGGAAAAATTCTGCGACCCGGATTCGAACCAGGAACCTTGACTATCATGGCCTACGCCTCTACCAATTGGGCTATCACAGACATACGGCCAGCCAAGCTGTCTCAAGGTGTCTTAAAGACAACCTGCGGGCCAGGTTCGCGTCTCCCATTGGGCTTTCAACCGTGACAACTTGGTTGTCTGTAAGACACCTTGAGACAGCTTGGCTGGCTGTGGTGTCTGCGATAGCCCAATTGGTAGAGGCGTCGGCCATGATAGTCGAGGTTCCTAGTTCGAATCTGGGTCGCAGAATTTTTCCTTCCATTTTTCAATTGAAAAATCATTACCTATGCTTGGAGAACATCTCCAGTTTATAATCATTATTATTTATTTAAGTTTACACACATTTACGCATATACGGGGTTGTGCATAACCTTTTGCTAGGGGGCTGCGACTTAAACCGCAGCGTTGTAGCACACTCTTATGACGCTTCGGCAGAGAGTAGTTCATTGTGCGTCTATTAGTATCAAACAAATATGGCTGGTTTAATAAATGACAGTGAAGAACAGCGTTTCATGGATAGAGTTCGTGCAAATGCATATCGAGAGGCAATGGAAGCAGGTGCGTCTTTTATTAATCGCAAATGGGTTGCGAACAAGTTAAACTGACGTTTTTCCGTTTCTTCGAGATCCAAACAATACTATCGACCTGCATGAAGTTTGTTTTTTGCACGATAAGGCACCTTGCTTTAAGGCTAATGCAACACAGCAAATCCTAAGAGAAAGTGCTATCGATTTCTTCTCATCAAACGAATGGCCCGGTGCATCCCCTGACCTAAACGTTGCTGAACATTTTGGAGCCGTGTTAAAAGACGCAGTGGAATCTTTAATGATTCAAGAACGTGGTGAAAATCGGTATTCTCGAGACCTTCTAATGGGACACCTGACATCTGTGCTGAAGGACATGGAGTACGATACTGCTCTGTTTGAGACACTCCTCCGCTCCTACCCGAAACGGATGCGTGCTGTTCGAGAAGCAGGTGGTGGCCACACTAAATATTGATGTTTTAAAAGCAGAAATAAACGTACTTTTTGATTATCAACCGCAGAACATTTCACTTAGTTTTGTTTATTTTCCAGACCCCTAGCAAAAGGTTATGCACAACCCTGTATGTGCACAAATTTACACACTTGTATAGACAATTTACGCATCTGTACAGCTTATTTACATAAGATTACACAAATATGTACACAAATTTACACACATGTATACACCAATTCACACAAGCTTACACACGTGTATACTGATATTTACACAAGTTTACATTTATATACCGACCTGTATTTGTATTTTATCATCTTTATAGTCAAAATTCACCAGGAGAAGATAGAACTCCAAGCTTGTAGGCAGAATAAAAAGGATTTTAATGATAAATCTGTTGCTAAATTCTAAAATAGCGATCTCCGTGTTCATAGAGTTGACAGCTCTTGAACGGTAGACAACAATAGGAGAGAAACGACATCTTTTTAAAAATTTTTAAACATCAATTTTTTTTATAAAGTCATTTACTGATTTAAAAATACAATCAACTTATAATGTACAATGCAATAATTTCACCATCACCTAACAGAATTGCTTTGCACAAAAATCAAGGGATTATTTTTGTTGTAACCATTACATCGTTCCCATTATAAATCTGCAAGATTCCTTTTCCATTCCTTTGGGTAGGCTAAATGGAAACTATCACGTATTGCTGAAGAGGAGGGCTCATATTAGTATCCTTGGCAATCTGAAATGCAGAAAAAAGGATGAGTTTTAGATCAATGATTTACACTCCCTACAATAATGGAAAGGGAAACTGTGACATTTTATTTTAGTTAATATCATATTAAACCTCCGTGCTGAAATTAAGTCAGCCACCCTTCTTACTTTCTATAAGGCTCCGATACGCAGCTTCCGCTATTTAGATCCATTGTTGCTGCGAGAAACTAGCCATGTTGTTAGCAGTCGATAATAATGAATGCTGTTCCAGGGAAATGCATTTCAGATCACAACAAGTAAATAAAAAATAATCGTAACAATAATGAATAAGAAAACGTGTTAGCAAATAAATTTGGAACTATTAAATCAGTATAATTTACATTAGGAAAAGAGTGTAACTTACTTAGATTCCTGTTTTTGTTCAATTTTTCTTGAATTGGTAAAATTTGAAGGAGCAAGACGAACAACGTTGGAGAATGGCTTATTCAGCGTTGGGTTTTTGAGGGAGCCTGTTCTCGCACTCAGAGTTGAAGAGACTATCCCTACTGATAGATGGTCTCTAGCTAACTTGTCCTATTTTTAGTAATATTAAAGAGTAGTGTTAGTTCTAATAATTTTGTATTAATCTTCTTACTAACATGAACGGCGAAATCGTCCAGTATCGCTATCCACCATGTTTTCGTAACTCGATTTCGTATCTCTACCGGAAATGATTCCCATTTCCTATGACTTGGCTCGTAAAGCTGTGTATGGCGCTGTTAGATGAGACGTAAACACTTGAAGATGGATGGTACAACATATCTACGAAGTACTGTATTCTTATAATCGAGTCAGAGAGGTATAACCTAATAAAATGAGTCCTACGATCTGTAAATTGCTGTGAGTGCATGAATTTTTATTGTATGTTCATTTTTTGAAATTATTACAGTATATATTATGTATTCATGCGTTAAGTACTGTAATAAATATTCATTTGAACTTGTTGTTGTTGTAAGCTCTCATAGGTTGACTACACAGCGTATGGTACTCTATTGCACTAATTCCACTGGATTCCGCTAGGTATCTTTATCACTGTTGATTTACTATTAATTAGTTCATTTGAACTTTAAAAAAAACGATCTTGGACAATTTTAGGAGATATGGCGTCGCCATCTTGTTTTTGAGAATTTACTTATGCATTAGCTTTTGGAGAAGCTTTTGGGGGGGATTTCAAACGAAATTAGCATATAATACTTAAGATACTTGCATATTGCACAGTACATTATGTAGTATATACAATATACAGTACATTAATTCCCTTTTTATCTCATTTTTTCTGTAACTGTATTTTTGCCTTTTTTCAAAATGAAATGACCTTTTATTATTTTTTTTAATAAACCACCATCTGTACTGTATTAACAAACCTTTTGAAGAATCATGCGATAATGAATCAGAATTCTAATTTTTTTTTTATTGTATAGATCCAGGTTATACATTTTTCAAATTATAAAAAAATGGAGATTTTAAGAACTGATGAAAATAGGAAAGAAAATTCCACAGCCTGGATCTATTTACTATTTCAATCAATAATTTAAACATCTGTGGTTTGGCATGTAAAAATTCTCACACCATTCTTTATGTACTCTGTTATGAAACTTTGTTTAAAGCTTAATATTAAAGCTTTTAAATCCTTTCTATTATTATTTACGTGAAGACGTTTGCTTTCCTTTATATTGTTTTTGCCAACAATTCTTTACTACATAATTGTATATTTGATACGAAAAACTTTGTGAAATAAGTGGAACTTTTGTATTTATAAAATACAGTATTTTTAATATTAAATAATAATAAAAATAATTTTATTTCTGAATGCAGTATACAATGTGTTGTTTATTTAAAATAAATATTAAAATATGTTTGATTCCTAAATAACTTTAATTTATACTTTATGAAGCTGTATCTTTACATTTTCTTGTAATTAAAATATCCAGTTTCTATAAAAATCATAAATCATGAAGATATCTTTACTATCATGACTGCATTTCTATTGGCTCATGTTTCCTGGTTTCTAATAACAACCAATCACAGCCCTTCTGGGGCTCATGGTTTACATATATAAAGAGATGCTAGGTTGCTTTCATTTATCAGTTGCTTACTTCAATCTCCTGGATTCATCTGCTAACTTTTGTGTTGAATTTCCTGCTTGATTTTTCTTTTCCTGCAAAATAAATTCTTCTTCCATTTACCATTTTTTTGTGTCTTGGAACTTTTTATACTGCCAATACAATTTTTATGAATTTTAATTGAGTTTCATGTTTGAAATAATTAATTATACTTAATTAATAAATTATTAATAATTAATTATACTTATTATACTTTATGTAATATTAACTCGAAGTTTTTTGAGTCCTGCATATTGGATACCCCGCGGGGTATACAGGGGTGCAGGGTTTCCAAAATATTTTTACATAAAATTGGAATTTCGCGGGGTATCTAGGGGTGCGGGGTATATTCGTGAAAATATGGTAGATCGTGACTTCGATCCTCCTGTCGAGGTTCACGAAAACCGTTCTGTTTGCATCCCACGCCCTCTGTGGTGACTATTGGTGAACGCGATGAAATCGAACCCTCACTACGAAGGACCTGTTTTACACATTTTATTATGACATATTACTGATGAAAAGTTGTAACATGTATTAAGATTGCACTGTTAAGCTTGAGTTATATTATTCTGTCTTATGCACCTTGGCAAATAGCATGCTTAGCTTGAACAGGTCTCCCATTGAGCAGTACCTGTATAGGGAAGCAAGAAATCTGAGAGTCAGTTGTTGCACTGTGTATATACACTATATGATCACAAATATCCGGACACATGCACATTTGCGCTCTAGCAACGATTTCATAGAAATCAATAGGGCGTTGCACATCCCTTTGCCCGAATCACAGCTTCCACCTTTCGGGGAAGACTTTCCACCAAATGTTGGTAGGTACTTTCCGGAATG
>JAHWFO010037430.1:4060986-4075768 GCA_023313115.1 Rhysida immarginata
GTAATAGTGGCTAATACGCGGGGCGATTTTCAGCGGACCCGGTGTGGCGGTATCCCAGGACAGCGGAGAACTACCGGAGAACGAGATACAAGGACGGCGCAGCGGAGACTCTGCGGAGACAGCAACACGCGACGACGGAGCTTCAGCGACGTTGGTGAAGCGGTGCCATTGGAGGTGTCAGCAGGAGATCTATACGGAGGAAAGTAGCTGAGAAGTCAAGGTAGTGAACAATAATTTGCATTTGGGCCCACGCGAGTGAAATAACGTTAGTCAGAGTGGTTTTATATTATTAATTTAAGTTGATTATCTTAATGAACAGTAACTGTCAAGGTCATGCACGAAAGTAATTAGCAGGACACTAGAGTAATTTGAATAAAGAGCTAAATGTTTTCATTCTGATGCTACGGAACTCTGAACAAAATTTTCAAAAAAAAAAAAAGGGGAAAAAGGGGTATTAAGACAGTCAGGAAATAGGAACCTTTCACCCTAGTTATTTTAAGAGACAGTGAGTTGCCAATTAATACAGGATCACCCTCGATCATAATAATGTTTGAATTTGATTAATTATTTTTTTTTTACTATTATTGATTTTGGTCTTGACTCGTCATTGTTACTTTTAGAATACATGTGTAAGTTTTTTTTTTAAGAAAAGGAAAAAGGAAGGAAGGATATAATTTGATTGGTATTTATAACTGGGATAATATAAATTGAAGTTTTAACTTACCGATTAGTTTAGTCATTAATTTCTTCTAAATACTAGTTCATGATTTTGTTATTTATGTGGGAATGCAATTAGCTGAATAGCGGCCACCTTCCTTTTGACTTTAAACTATATTGTTGTTTTCTTTGTCCATTTTAATTACATGTTTTTGCTTGACACGGTAATAAAGAGTTAGAGACTATAATTTGTGTGTACTTTTGCTCATTGCGGCCATATAGATTTTCAGCCTGAATGGGGGAGTAGTAATAAAGGGGAGGAAGTCACTATACGATCACGGGAGGAATAAAAGGTTTTTTTTCTTTGGGATTTATTTAAGGCAGTTAGGATAAGATTAGACGGAAGGCATTAGTGATATTATTTTCCATAAGAGAAGGTAATACACTACGATAACCCATTAGATATAATAGGATAAGTTAATATTAGGTAATAAGATAGGAACAAAAATATTTCCGTCACATTGGTGCTGCGTGACCAGAATCTAGGCGTGTAACGGGGACGCTGGCTTACAGTGCAATCCCGAGCACACTAGAGTTCCTAAGGGGTGCTGGCGAATTAATTTTTTTTTGTTGTTCTCTTCTTTGGCGTGCGTTCAATATACGGATCGACAACTAAACGGTAGGCATTTTCAGGATTAGCGATAGTAATGGCTCCACCAACGCGCGCGACGGAAGCAGCCGCGGTCGAAGCGATCAACCAGATGGAAACACCCATACTGTCGGGATTCGCAGGCGTGGTGCCTCAATTTTCGGGGGAGGATGGGGGAATACCAGTAGACGAATTCATAAACACCATCCAACAGATTGGGGAAATAGCCAAATGGCCGGACACACTGAAATGCACGATTGCCAAGTCGAAGCTCAAAGGAGCTGCAGCGCGTAAAGCGGTTGAGTACGAGCTCTTCAAGGTAGGTGAGTTCGCGGTATTCACGCAGAAGTTGATTAAGCTATTTCCCAAACTTACGCCCAGCGACGATGCGGATAGGGAGTTCATTAACGCGGAGCAAAAGGCAGACGAGCGGGTCGAGGAGTTCGCAGCGCGATTGGAATTGCTGTATGACAGGGCCAGCGAATACATGCAGCTACAGGGCCAGAACAGAGGGGAAATCCTCCTGGATAGATTAAAGCGAGGGCTGCAGCCGGAGTTCGCGGCACCATGGGTATACATGGACCCTAGGTCAGTGGAGGAAGCGGTAACGAGATTGCAGAGCTTGGAGAACACTGGGACAATAAAGGAGATGAGGGAGCTGAAGCAACAGATTGAGCAGCTGAAGGAGGAGCTGAGAGACATAAGGGAGCAGCAAAGGCGATGCGACCAAAGGGAGAGTGCTAGCTGCGTAATATGGGTTAACCAGGCGGAAGGGGATGGGGAGGACCCTGAGGAGATGTGGGACCAGGCAGTGAGAGCGCGAATTAATAATTTGACCAAGCGCTATGAGGATTGCTTTGCGGATGGGCTAGAGAAACTGCCTGGGGTAGTGGGCTATCAGGCGGAGTACGTGATAAATAAAGACAACCCGATATTCGTGAGACAATACCCGATACCACATATACACATGTCTCCGTACAAAGAGCTCATACAGCAGTACCATAGAGCCGGAGTCATAGAACAGAGCACGAGCGCCTGGAATTCACCGATACATATAGTGAAAAAGGTATCAGGCGAACTGCGTATGACCATGGATCTCAGACGGGTAAACGAGGTCACGAAGCCAATCGATTTCCCAGCCCCGATCATCAATGACATCATCCATAATCTCAATGGCCACAACATATTCTCGGTGATTGACTTGAAGTCAGGGTATTTTCAGGTACCTATCGCACCGCACCTCAGGGAATGCTATGCTTTCCAGACGCCTTGGGGTAAATTCCAACTCACCAGATTGCCTCAGGGGGGAAGGAACTCCGCGCAAATCTTTCAAGCATTTATGGTGAGCGTGCTGGGTGAGCGAATAGGAAACGGGATACAGGTATTCCTCGATGACATACTGGTCTACTCATCGACACCGGAGGAGCACGAGGAATTACTGCAGTGGGTACTAGGTCGCCTAAGGATGCACAACATAAAGGTTCATAAGGAAAAGTGTCAGTTTGCAAAACGGAGAGTGCATTACCTCGGACACAAGATCAGTGGGAAGGGAATAGAGCCCGACGAGGGGAACGTGGCCGCAATCCTCAGGCTACAACCGCCCAGGACGGTGAAACAGGTGCGTAGTTTCGTGGGAGCGGCGAATTTTTACCGGCAGTTTATACCCAACCTGTCGGGGACGATGGCACCACTAACGGCGTTGACGAAGAAGCACACCAAGTTTAGGTGGGGAATCGAATGCCAGGCTGCGTTCGAAAAAGTAAAGCAGGCCCTCACTTCAGCACCAGTGCTGGTGTCACCAGACTACACGCGGCCGTTTTACCTACACACAGATGCTTCCGAGGAGGCCATGGGGGCGGTCCTCCAACAAGAGCAGGGTGAGGGGTTGCAGCCCATTGCGTATTTCAGTGCCAAGTTCCATGGAGCCCCGCGGAACTATAGCGTCATAGAGAAGGAAGCCATGGCGATAGTAAAAGCATTGAGGCACTTTAGAAATGTAATATTAGGATACAAGGTAAATATATTATCTGATCATAAACCTTTATCCTTTATGAAAGGGATGAAGGGGGCAAATCAGAGGATTCTACGCTGGGCGCTAGAACTGGAAGAATACGACATTCAAATTACGCATATAGCAGGAGTCAAAAACACCGTGGCAGACATGCTATCGCGACCGGGAGAGCACGAGGAGATATCAGCGCTGATAGCGGAGGAGTCGGACTGGACGCAGGGGTTAGCAAAGGCTCAGGAGCGGGACGAGTGGACGGAGCAGATAAAAATTGACCTGTTAGGAAGAGGCAATGCGCAAGGGGGGCTGGGCGGAATGGACAAGTTCCGCTTGGAACAAGGCATGGTAGTATACGTGGAACCAAACCACAGAGGGCAGGAGAGGAAGAAAATTTGTGTCGGAAAGGAAATGAGGGAAGCGGTCATGAGCGAGGCACACGACAATGCTCTAGCCGGACATGGAGGGGTCGCTAAGACCAGACAGCGGGTGCGCGACACGTACTTTTGGCCAGGGATGGGCGCGGATATTGCTAGGTACGTAGAGAATTGCACCATATGCCAGAGGTCGAAGGAGAAGAAAAGGAAGGCGCCATTCCAGGACAGACCTATAGTCGGTGAGCCGTATCACACGGTGGCAATGGATGTGATCGGGCCCGTGGAGCCTTCGCATCAGGGCCATCGGTATATCTTAGTCATGGTCGACACGTTTACTCGCTTCCCGGAGGCCGTGGCTCTGAGAGACCAGTCTGCAAAGACGATCGCGGATGCACTGTTTAAGAGCATTATCTGTCGATACGGTATACCCAAAGAGATAGTGACAGACAGGGGCAAAAATTTTATGTCAGAGATCTTGCGGGAACTGTACCAAGACCTAGGCATCAAACACAAACCCACCACGGCGTACAGACCGACCGCAAACGGAATATGTGAGCGGCTGAACCAAACGATTACGACCACACTGCGCGCGCTGTGCGAAAACCACCCGAGGGGCTGGGCGGACAAACTGGACGCGGCGCTGTTTGCGATACGGACTGCAGTCCACGAGAACACTAAGGATACGCCGGCATACCTCGTCTACGGGTTTGATCCGAGAACGCCGCTATCTTGGACAAGGGAAGAACACAATGCAGGGGATAGCTACGAGACCTACCGCTCGCACTTGACTAAGCGCCTTGAGGAAGCCAGGGCGGTAGCGGAGGAGGCGAGCACGCAGAAAAGGAGGCGAAAGGTAGGATATATGAACAGGACGAGGCGAGCACCTATGGAGTATAAGGCGGGGGAGCTGGTCTGGATTTCACGAAAGGGGGGCAGGAAGAGAAAAATGGCATTCAAATACATAGGTCCGTATCGAGTCATTAGACAGCTAGGCGTAGTTAATTATGAGGTGAGGGATATTAAAGCAGGCAGGACGCAAACTGTGCATATCGATAGACTTAAATCCTGCACGCAAGAACTGCCAAGTAAGCAGACGGCACAGGCTGAGAAACGCACGGCGGACCCGACCGAGGTAAGGGAGAGGGACGATGAGGAGGAAGACGAGGAAGGGGAAGACGATTCACCGTTGACCCGGTGGGCCGTCAGGCAAACAAGGCCAGAGCGGAA
Organism: Rhysida immarginata; assembly: GCA_023313115.1. Taxonomy (NCBI): domain Eukaryota; kingdom Metazoa; phylum Arthropoda; class Chilopoda; order Scolopendromorpha; family Scolopendridae; genus Rhysida; species Rhysida immarginata. The sequence continues at coordinate 4,065,902 of JAHWFO010037430.1, forward strand.
CGAGCAGCCGAGGTACGTACTGCGCCCACGGCAGAGACGTCTCAATTATAGGGAGTTGCATGGTGGGAGGCCCATGCGATCAACCGATGTGAGCTAGTAATGTCAGGAGCCAGCCGCGGAAAATGGGAATGATAACACAGTCCTTGCGGAATGAGTTATCAGAGTTCGGGGGGGGCCTATGTGACATATGAATATGTCCCTGCGGATATAAATATCTTTATATCCGCGTGGATATTAAGCGGTATGATAATTCGTTTCCAAATTATATAAAAGGGGGGGAAATAGGGCTAAATCAGGCTGGGGATTTGAATGGAAGTGATGAGAGAGGTGGAGTAGGCAAAATGACGTTGATTATTAAGGGTGAACTTGTTATATCGTTGTTATTTTATTTTATATATTACTCTTGTTTAAAGTGTTCGGTTGTACATTTTGTGGCAATTCACTGTAGGCTTAAAAGGTAGGGTTACGAAACACCAGGAAGAAAGTGGAATAATTTTTTCTTTTGTCTCTTTCTTTGGTGGGAAGGGGGGGATCGCTATAGGAAAGGAGGGAATATAGAACAATGGGGCAGTGGAAATTCGGGGAAAATTGCAGGGTCAAGGACAGAGTTCCTCGGCATGCAGAATGGAGAATTCTAGGAATAAGGAGGAAAAGGAAATTTTTTTTTTTTCTCGTTGTGACGGGAGAGAGAGTTAAAATAATATAAGTGTGTAGAGTTGGCTAGAGAAAAGAGAGTGGAAAGGAAGTGTGTCGTTGGCTGCAGAGAGAGAGAGACATAGATGAAATGTGGAAGCCGAAGAGCGGAGCAAGGGGAGCATAGCTAAGATATCGCCGGAGAAAAGGCCGGAGTCTGAACAGCACGGGAGGCCAGGACGAATCTCTACCCAAGCCAGGGGGACAACGCCGCCCTACCCGACGAGCTGGAGAAGCGTGGGGGGACGACCATCGACCAGTAAGCCGAGCCATAGACGGGAGCGATCGCCGATGCCAGCGTCGAACGAACGGATCGACAGGGAGAGCCGTGACCAACACCGGTAAGCTGAGATCGTACGTGGCGTGAGCACTATTACTCGGTGGGGCAGGACGGGGCGAGAAAGCGGGCCTTGTGGGTTCTAGCAGGGCGTTTCTCGAGTCCTGAGCCGGTAATAGTGGCTAATACGCGGGGCGATTTTCAGCGGACCCGGTGTGGCGGTATCCCAGGACAGCGGAGAACTACCGGAGAACGAGATACAAGGACGGCGCAGCGGAGACTCTGCGGAGACAGCAACACGCGACGACGGAGCTTCAGCGACGTTGGTGAAGCGGTGCCATTGGAGGTGTCAGCAGGAGATCTATACGGAGGAAAGTAGCTGAGAAGTCAAGGTAGTGAACAATAATTTGCATTTGGGCCCACGCGAGTGAAATAACGTTAGTCAGAGTGGTTTTATATTATTAATTTAAGTTGATTATCTTAATGAACAGTAACTGTCAAGGTCATGCACGAAAGTAATTAGCAGGACACTAGAGTAATTTGAATAAAGAGCTAAATGTTTTCATTCTGATGCTACGGAACTCTGAACAAAATTTTCAAAAAAAAAAAAAAGGGGAAAAAGGGGTATTAAGACAGTCAGGAAATAGGAACCTTTCACCCTAGTTATTTTAAGAGACAGTGAGTTGCCAATTAATACAGGATCACCCTCGATCATAATAATGTTTGAATTTGATTAATTATTTTTTTTTTACTATTATTGATTTTGGTCTTGACTCGTCATTGTTACTTTTAGAATACATGTGTAAGTTTTTTTTTTTAAGAAAAGGAAAAAGGAAGGAAGGATATAATTTGATTGGTATTTATAACTGGGATAATATAAATTGAAGTTTTAACTTACCGATTAGTTTAGTCATTAATTTCTTCTAAATACTAGTTCATGATTTTGTTATTTATGTGGGAATGCAATTAGCTGAATAGCGGCCACCTTCCTTTTGACTTTAAACTATATTGTTGTTTTCTTTGTCCATTTTAATTACATGTTTTTGCTTGACACGGTAATAAAGAGTTAGAGACTATAATTTGTGTGTACTTTTGCTCATTGCGGCCATATAGATTTTCAGCCTGAATGGGGGAGTAGTAATAAAGGGGAGGAAGTCACTATACGATCACGGGAGGAATAAAAGGTTTTTTTTCTTTGGGATTTATTTAAGGCAGTTAGGATAAGATTAGACGGAAGGCATTAGTGATATTATTTTCCATAAGAGAAGGTAATACACTACGATATACTATTAAGATATAATATAAATATATCCGTCACACTGCCATAAACAAATCCCCCCGATTTAAATACCTCCGACACCTTATTCCACGCAACCCTCTTCCAGGGTTCCATTACCCTTACTGAATCTCTCTCCTCCTTCCACACTAATGAATACCTTTCTCTCATGTCACTTGACATTACTAACCTATATACTAACATATCCTGTCCCAGAAACCCTCTCTATCCTTGGAAACCTCCTGCTCTCATCCTCCTTTCCCGCTCATGACTACGTCGACCTAAACTCTATCCTCACTGTCATTTCTAACCAGAATTACCTTTCCTTTAATAATACCTTCTATTCCCAACCGTCCGGTTTAGGAATGGGGTTCCCATTAAGTAGCTTTCTTTCCGAAGTCTTCCTCCAGAACCTTGAACTCACCATTGTCTCTCCCCTCCTCTCTAACTCCACCATTATTTCATGCTTTCGATACGTTGATGATATCTTAATTATTTTTGATTCCCGTTTTACCTCACCCGTTCACATTGCTAACCTTTTCAACACTTTCTCACCCCACATCCAGTTCACCTTTGAAACCGAATCTAACCGCTCTCTTCCATACCTTGATATCGTCATCACTAATGACCCCTCCAACCACCGCTTTTCCTTCTCTGTCTACCGTAAACCCACCACATCATCTAATTTAATCCATTGTTCCTCTTCACACCCTCCTATCCATAAACAAGCCTCCCTCCGTTTCTTCATCGACCGTGCCCTCAAGTTACCCCTCAGTTCTTCTTCCCTTCCGAATTCCGAACTATATGCTCCCTCGCCTTAAAGAATGGCTACACAACTTCCACCTTCTCCCGGATTCTCCAACAAAGAAAACTTGCCCTCTTCAACCCAAAACCTCCTCACCCATCCCCATCCAAGAATTGGGTGTCCTTGCGATTCATTAGTCCTCATTTTTACCGCCTTTCTGCCTTCCTCTCCTCACTCGGCCTCCAAGTTTCCTACCGCTCATCGACCCCATGCTTTCGCTCTCTTAATCCCCCCATCCAAACAGACACCGACAATTTCTCCCGCTCCGGAGTTTATAGATTAAACTGTGGATTTTGCGATAAATATTATATAGGCATGTCGACCCGCAATTTCAATAAATGATTCAAAGAACACATGGACTCCGACAAGAAACAAGATAATAATTCACACTACGCGATCCACCTTGCCCTCACGGGACAAACCCTAAAAGAGCAAAGTGAAATTATGACTATTCTCCATCTATGCAACGACCCTTCAAGACCGCCACTCTCGAAGCTATTGAGATCTTTAAAGCTAAGATCTCCTCTCCAGTTCACCTCCTCAATTATCAAACTGTTTTTGATATTTATTCAATTTTAAATTCTTTATCGGATGTCTTGTAATTTTTCAAATTTGTATATTTACTTTCATTTCCATTTCTTATTGATACCTTAGTTTATGTTGATTTTGAATGAGTCTTCTACTAGGTCCGCGTTTTCAATTTTGTTTGTGTTATGACATCAATTTTCCCTTTATATTTCAAATAATTTTCCTCTCAAGGTTTCTTTATAATTTCATTGTTATTGGTTCCTTATTCAACCATTCTCCTTTCAATGTCGCCACTGTATAATTTATATTATTTACGATTTGTTATTTCTTCATCCAATCATGTTCTCATTCTAATACCATATTTTCTGTATATAAAGGCTTATCTCCTCTTGTGTGTATCCTTGATAAAGCCGGGAATAAATGGCGAAACTAGTCGGAAACTCTGTTCTCCCTTTGTTGTGTTGTAAAGTCTCTACCAATTTTATCGATAGAAACAGCACTATGGGCCCCTTACTCAACGATTGTACGTCTCTCATCTATAAGATGTTCCACACCAAGAAGAAATTAGCCGCTACTATTCAGAATATATGGCTTAACCGAATGTGCCTTGAAGAATGCCTTGAACCGTAATACGCACGAGTGATCATCCGGAATAAGTCAACCACCGCCCAAGCCGCGAGATCTGCCGCCATACGAACCTGGGTAAGCCGACATACTTCAATTCTTTTTTCTAAGAAGAAACGCCTGAACGAAGTCATCTTCAAACTCCATCTACATATCTCTTCAATTGTACCTCCCAGTGTTCTTATACCACTAATTGAAGAAGATGAACTCAGGCTTCATATGTTCAAAGAACACAAGTTCATGATGCTATGCCAGAAGCTAGAAGACCTTCGACGCCCGTTACTTTCCACACAATCCTCCAATATTCAATGTGAAAGAAAAATAACTCCGAAACCACTATTCCACATAATAAATTTTAAAATTTATTATGTGGAATAGTGGTTTCGGAGTTATTTTTCTTTCTATAGTTGTGTCCACAGTTTTTGGCTTGATTCCATTGTATTCAATGTGACTTCAAGTTCCACGACAATGTTGTCAACTGGACACCGATCCAGTTTTCAGTCGACGAGCTATCCCTTCTAAACAAGGGCCTTAAGCACATCATCCACAGACGACCGACCCAACCTGACCTCCACTCTATCATCACGGACACCGAACGAGCCATAACTTTCCTACCCCAACAAGATCGCCCTCCAGCCCGTGCCGTTGCAGGAGACCTCATCCGCAGAGCATACAACGATGCGACGTCCGCCAAGATATCTTGCGAACAACGCAATGATACTGCCACCACCTCCACCATAAAGAAGAAATTAGCCGAAGCCGATGCCCTTATCGTCAAGGCCGATAAAGGAAACGCTTCCGTTATCCTCTACCGATTTATATATATTTCCAAGGTCTGTGACTTCCTTTCATCCAACAGTTTTATTATCTTACCCTCCGATCCTACTTTTAAATATCATTTGTCTATCATCTCTGCCATAAACAAATCCCCCCGATTTAAATACCTCCGACACCTTTTTCCACGAACCCTCGTCCTCCTACCCTTAATGCCCTCATCAAAATCCACAAGCCCAATATGCCTATAAGACCAGTTGTTAATTACACCCCCACCCCTGCCCATCGCGTTGCTAAGTCCCTCTCCTCATTTCTTTTTAACCTTAAACTATTACCAAACACCTATAATGTCCAGAATTCCATTACCCTTACTGAATCTCTCTCCTCCTTCCACATTAATGAATACCTTTCCCTCATGTCACTTGACATTACTAACCTATATACTAACATCCCTGTCCCAGAAACGCTCTCTATCCTTGGAAACCTCCTGCTTTCATCCTCCTTTCCCGCTCATGACTACGTCGACCTAAACTCTATCCTCACTGTCATTTCTAACCAGAATTACCTTTCCTTTAATAATACCTTCTATTCCCAACCGTCCGGTTTAGGAATGGGGTTCCCATTAAGTAGCATTCTTTCCGAAGTCTTCCTCCAGAACCTTGAACTCACCTTTGTCTCTCCCCTCCTCTCTAACTCCACCATTATTTCATACTTTCGATACGTTGATGATATCTTAATTATTTTTGATTCCCGTTTTACCTCACCCGTTCACATTGCTAACCTTTTCAACACTTTCTCACCCCACATCTAGTTCACCTTTGAAACCGAATCTAACCGCTCTCTTCCATACCTTGATATCGTCATCACTAATGACCCCTCTAACCACCGCTTTTCCTTCTCTGTCTACCGTAAACCCACCACATCATCTAATTTAATCCATTGTCCCTCTTCACACCCTCCTATCCATAAACAAGCCTCCCTCCGTTTCTTCATCGACCGTGCCCTCAAGTTACCCCACAGTCCTTCTTCCCGTGCCACCGAATTCCGAACTATATGCGCCCTTGCCTTAAAGAATAGCTACACAACTTCCACTTCTCCAACGAAGAAACTTGCCCTCTTCGACCCAAAACCTCCTCACCCATCCCCATCCAAGAATTGGGTGTCCTTGCGATTCATTAGTCCTCATTTTTACCACCTTTCCGCCTTCCTCTCCTCACTCGGCCTCCAAGTTTCCTACCACTCATCGACCCCATGCTTTTGCTCTCTTAATCCCCTCATCCAAACAGACACCAACAATTTCTCCCGCTCCGGAGTTTATAGATTAAACTGTGGATTTTGCGATAAATATTATATAGGCCTGTTGACCCGCAATTTCAATAAACGATTCAAAGAACACATGGACTCCTACAAGAAACAAGATAATAATTCACACAACACGATCCACCTTGCCTGCACAGGACATGCCCAAAAGAGCAAAGTGAAATTATGACTATTCTCCATCTATGCAACGACCCATTCAAGACCGCCACTCTCAAAGCTGTTGAGATCTTTAAAGCTAAGATCTCCTCTCCAGTTCACCTCCTCAATTATCAAACTGTTTTTGATATTTATTCAATTTTAAATTCTTTATCGGATGTCTTGTAATTTTTCAAATTTGTATATTTACTTTCATTTCAATTTTTTATTGATAACTTAGTTTATGTTAATTCTGAATGAGTCTTCTACTAGGTCTGCGTTTTCAATTTTGTTTGTGTTATGACATCAATTTTTCCTTTATATTTCAAATAATTTTCCTCTCAAGGTTTCTTTATAATTTCATTGTTATTGGTTCCTTATCCAACCATTCTCCTTTCAATGTCGCCACTGTATAATTTGTATTATTTACTATTTGTTATTTCTTCATCCAATCATGTTCTCATTCTGTACCATATTTTCTGTATATAAAGGCTTATGTCCTCTTGTGTGTATCCTTGATAAAGCCGGGAATAAATGGCGAAACTAGTCGGAAACTCTGTTCTCCCTTTGTTGTGTTGTAAAGTCTCTACCAGTTTTATCTTGTGAGAAAGTCTACATTTTCTTCATCAGGTTCAATTCCCCTTCTGTCTTGGTCCATTTGACAGAGCTATCAATTATAGATGCAGTCTTCATATTTTCTATTATTTACACTGACCTACTGATCCATACTTTATTAGTGTTTGGATCCAAGATTCAATAACCTTTTACCGATGTGTCGAAAACCACCAGCACACCTATCTGTGCATGATCGTCTTTATCTGTGCAGTACTTATCAGATTCTTTAAGTGTATTACCTTGTTCCAATGTCTTCAAGGCAACGTCATTTGCACATAGTGTTTCAGTATTATGATTATATTCATCTATCAGCTTGCCTCGAATATATTCTATTGTCAAATCTTTTTCTGCACGCCCTTCAAACGCTGTAACAGGTGTATTGTACGACTCTGGCAAACTACACAATAATACTGCAACGACGTCTTCGTCAGGAAGATTCTTGCTAATCCACGTAGTTGATTGACAATTTCTAACATATTTGTTATATGCGATGACATGGATCCAGAAATGAAACGCATCGAATATAGTTTTCGGAGAAGATACCGCTTACTCCACATAGATGATCATTCATGGATGCTCTGCAATTTCAATCACATATCAGGAGCCGAGGTGAGCGAGTCAGGTGTATGAGCTGGCCATCTTCAACAGCATGACTGATTGTCACCATAGCCTTGTGGTTACGCTGATCCCAGTCTGCTGGTATATTTGTAGCATCAGGTTTTTTAAGATTTACAATGTCCCATAAATCATCACGCGTCAGGATCATTTGCATTTTAAGTTTCCATAGTTGATACGTATCATTCACTCTTACAATACTTTGCTTCTCAGCATTGTCCACTATAATTCCTTTTGTTTGAAATCCACAACTGTTTTTGTTGTTTTTATGCCAGCAGAGTGGAAGCATAATGTTTTCAATTAGATTCAATCAAGTGTCCGTGATTAATAAATGCTAACTGCGTTATCGTGCTGGGCCCATAATCTGTTGAATGGAAGGTTTTATTTATGGCAGATAAATATGATCAAACATTACAACAAGAATAATGACAACTGAACATATAATAAAAAAATACACAGGAATGAAAGACATGCATGAGCAGAGAGAAGGTTAAAGGGCAACTGACACTAAAAATCACCTATCAATTTTATTATTTTATAACATAAAGGACCATCAACTAACTCTAATTCGACTAGTAAAATTTTTATAACTTAAGTAGTTTTTTAAATATAATTTTTCAAACATCAGTTTTCAAAATTCATTTCGTTTTGAGCTTCGCCTCAATTCACCGCTAGGCATGACCTCACACTGGAGAATCGTCTTGGCTATCTAACATAGAATAACTCATCATCGTTTTTCTTTTTCGATTATTTTCTATCCTTCATTTTGGAAAATCCAAACAAAAAAATGAGATCCACTTACATTGAAATGTTCCTTATTGCACTAGCATTATTTGGGTTCAGATTTGCAACCAACTTGAATTTTAGTTTATTTTTCATTATTTGATTAATGTGTGTGTCGGTTTCAAATGTTCAAGTAAAAGAAGATTTAAAAAGTGAGCAATTTATACATGAACTGTGGCCTTGGCCTCTCATCTTGTTTCTCATTTTTTACTTTTGTTTATATTTTATATCTTTCCCAAAGTGTAACAATTATATATAAGGGGCACATATATATCGTTAAATCAATTCATATTTACATATTTAATCAACTGTCGATTGGTTTGTTAACATGCTTTATTATTGATTGATTAACAATTAGACTCGTCAGTTTATATATTAACTAGCAGAGACATCTGGCATTGCCCGAGATAATTACAATTGTGGGTTAAACAGAACAACCTCATGAAGTTAAATAATAAATTTGTTTTCAGTAATTCTACAATTTCCCTCTATAGACGAAGCAGTTGTTCAGATATTTCCGATGCCCGGATAACTTTTTGTCATCTCTGCCCAATATTCATTCATTTCTTCGCTGGCATTTCGATAGACATGAATTATTGTTATAATCCTTCGAAAGATTATTATAGGACATAACACCATATGGCTGTTGGTTTGAAGAGTTGAGTTCATGTATGCTTTGTTATCGGTTATGTCGCCAACTGTAGCTCGAACGAAGGGACTGCCTCCTCTGTCATCTTTCAATCATTCTCAATAGTCTGCTAACTCTCCATTATCTCCAGTTACAGATCATTATTAAATATTTCCAAGAAAACGTTAACTTCTAAGAAAAGCCCGAACAACAGGAATTTTACATATTGTTACAAAGTCAGTTTTGTTTTATAATTCTCAGAGGTGGGATATAACCATCATTCTTAATGAACTTACTTATATTGCACACTTTGCTCAGGCTTTATTTACCCTCTTGTTGTTCTGTCTCGGATTAAAATGTTATCCATCTTCTCCCCCAGGGAACATCACTGGATACTTTAGATCAGGGCTGTCCAACTTGTGCACTTCGCCCAGGTGCAACATAAAATGTTCGCGAACAAAGCTCACAGGCAAAGTCGAGGAGATAGTCCAAAACTCAGGAGGGGAGTGGGTATAGTATTCCTATGCAGTGTTGCCAGACTTTAGGGGGCGATTGCATTAAATGAGGCATTATTTCTTTTGTTACTTATACTTGCTTGTTTTTCGTCTTACATAACATGGCACACACTCCTAAAAAGCATAAAATCACTGAACCAGTATTTAAACTGCAGTGAGAGAATATGAGTTTTTTTTCATTGTTCACAGATCGGATTCGATATGTTTAATATGTAATCATGTCCTATCGGGGTGTGACGACGTGTGTGTAATATCTTGAGTAATATTCCACACGTGCCG